>OZ023206.1:36987999-37073857 GCA_963995525.1 Escarpia spicata
ATTGACACGTACAAGCATTGTTGCAGAACATGTGACAAATGTTAGACGTATCATGACACATCGTGACACGTACAAGCATGTTGCAGGACATGTGACAGATGTCAGACGTGTCAAGACACATCGTGACATGTAAAAACATGTTGCAGGACATGTGACAAATGTTAGACGTGTCATGACACATTGCGACACGTACAAGCATGTTGCAGGACATGTGACAAATGTCAGACGTGTCATAGCCATAGGCTCGGAAACGGGGGGGGGGGGGGGTGACAGACATATGGTTCTGCCTCCCCATTAAATGTGAACGTGAATGTTTGTTTTTGTGGCGAGCGTCAACGGCGGGTGGTAATATAAATTTTATGAGACAATTAATGTGTATTTTGTTGACTGTGATGAAAGGTGTGTGTAATTGGAGAACAGATATATGGTTTTCTGTGTCCCCCCCTCCCAGTAATAGGCGGCGCAGACACATATGGCTTTCTCTCCACGTACAAGCATGTTGCAGGACATGTGACAAATGTTAGACGTATCATGACACATCGTGACACGTACAAGCATGTTGCAGGACATGTGACAAATGTTAGACGTACCATGACACATCGTGACACGTACAAGCATGTTGCAGGACATGTGACAAATGTTAGACGTGTCATGACACATTGCGACACGTACAAGCATGTTGCAGAACATGTGACAAATGTTAGACGTATCATGACACATCGTGACACGTACAAGCATGTTGCAGGACATGTGACAGATGTCAGACGTGTCAAGACACATCGTGACATGTAAAAACATGTTGCAGGACATGTGACAAATGTTAGACGTGTCATGACACATTGCGACACGTACAAGCATGTTGCAGGACATGTGACAAATGTCAGACGTGTCATAGCCATAGGCTCGGAAACGGGGGGGGGGGGGGTGACAGACATATGGTTCTGCCTCCCCATTAAATGTGAACGTGAATGTTTGTTTTTGTGGCGAGCGTCAACGGCGGGTGGTAATATAAATTTTATGAGACAATTAATGTGTATTTTGTTGACTGTGATGAAAGGTGTGTGTAATTGGAGAACAGATATATGGTTTTCTGTGTCCCCCCCCCTCCCAGTAATAGGCGGCGCAGACACATATGGCTTTCTCTCCGCCCCCCCCCCCCCCCCCCCCCCCCCCCCCTCCCGTCTTCGGATGTTATCATTTCAGCCGAGACAGCGGGGGGAAGCTGGAGAAAGTAAATTGACAGCAGCGGCGCGACGTAAACAGCACTGCCCCCCCCCCCCCCCCCCCCCTATGTTCGGATGTCACGAATACACAGCCGAGATAACGGAGAAGCTGAAGTTACCGCGACGCAGCGGCGAAAAATTTCCAACAGCAGCCCCAGTTTTCCGATGTTGAAGATATGCGGCCGCGAAAATGTTTCAGTGGTATTGAAGCTCCGGTAGTCCCCCCCCCCAATATGAATTTGTTCCCGTGTCACTGGTCATACCACATTGTGGCAGATAACGTTGTTTTACATCTGACACGTTTTATGTGAATTTCCCTCCATAATTGTATTGTAGGCGTCCTCTGGCGGATACACAATCAACACGTGTTATTGGATACCTCGCTAGGTGGCAGCTTAGTTTTCCTGCGATGGCCACACTCACATGGGTGCGTATACACGAATACACATCGGGGGTAAGACCACATTAAGGATTCGTCCGCCATTACCCACCGACAGAGTTCCCAATAGACATGGCATTATGCTGGTTGTGTGAATTTCTGAGAGTACTTGTATAGTGTCGATTGAGTAGAAATTATGTTTTTCTGCAGCGTGGTACCAGAGCTGTCAAATTATGACAGTTGTCAAATTGTGCTTTTCTGCGTATAGACACAGGTGTCATTTGGCTGTATGATGTCATTAGGGCAAATCACTGTCTGGTTCTAGCAGAAATGAAGGGGTGTCAGGTTTGAAAGTGGTTTATGGAAAATTGAGGTATGAGAATTTTACGAATTTTGCACAGCATGTGTATGAATAGAGGGTAAATATGGTGTAGAAATTTAAAAGAAAACTGTTGTTTAAAATTTACAGGAAATGAAGGAAACGTTATAATGGCCGCCTATAGGGAAATCTAATGTGGTCTCACCCCATCCAGCATAGGTGACACGGGAAGATCGGTAGAACGGGTGGATGAGTATGACGGGACTATACAAAATATGTCATGGAGGATCCCTCCTGTCGAACGTGTCTACGGAAGACGGGGAGACGGGGTTGCTGTTGGATATTTTGCACTGTGCCGTTCCACATTTTTGCAGGAATCTCACTCAGCATTTGCATGCTCGTCAACCTTTTTCTTGTATTCAAACGTCAAGTTTTCAAATCTAGCGTGTAATAATTGATGTGACGGGCGGAATGATGATGTGAGGGGAGTATTGGTGGGATGGACGGATTGATGATATAAGGGGTGTATTGGTGGGATGGACGGATTGGTGATGTGAGGGGAGTATTGGTGGGACGGACGGATTGATGATGTGAGGGGAGTATTGGTGGGATTGACGGATTGATGATGTGAGGGGAGTATTGGTGGGACGGACGGATTGATGATGTGAGGGGAGTATTGGTGGGACGGACGGATTGATGATATGAGGGGAGTATTGGTGGGACGAACAGATTGATGATGTGAGGGGAATATTTATGGGACGGACGGATTAATGGGACCGGGGGATTGGTGTGACGGGAGGATTGGTGAGGGTCGGGTCGGTGAGACGGGAGGATCGTTAAGAGGGAGGATCAGTGAAACGGGAGGACCGGTTGGAAGGGAGGATCGGTGACGGGAGGATCTTTGGGACGGGAGGATATGTGATACGGGAGGATCAGTGGGATGGGAGGATCGATGGGACGGGAGGATCGGTAGAACGGGAAAATCTGTGAGACGGGAGGATCTGTGAGACGGGAGGATCAGTGGGACTGGAAGATCGGTGAGACGGGATCATCGGTGGGGCGGGAGGATTGGTGGGACGGGACGATCGGTAGGAAGGGAGGATCGGTGGACGGGAGGATCGGTGGATGGGTGGATCGATGGGATGGGAGAATCGGTGGGAGGGAAGGTATTTGGTTGTGTGTCTTACATGCTTGCGTTCGTGTGCTGCGATTTAATATATAATATGTCCTAATTATGCTGCAGTTTTACAACACGATCTTGTCGTGTAATACATTATTATTGCGTGTTCATATATGTTCTATTTTCAAAATGTATCAGAAAACGACGCAAAATACGTTCAGATGTTGTTGACCATAACTAACTAAATTATGTTTAAACCCTGTTCTAAAGTGTACATCAACTCCGGGAAAGAGGCAGGCCACTGGGCACCCGGGGGGAGAAACGTGGAAGAGGGAATGAACACATGGAAAGAACTAATCTGGTTCGCCCAAGACGGTTCTGGCTTGGGAACATCTGTTGACGCCTTATGCTACGGCGGGTGCTAAGATGATAGATAAGGTAATTAAAACCCAACACCTGCTGTGTACACTTCGAGCTGCCTCTGCTCTCTGTAGTGTTATGTTTGCAACTCCGACAGGGGTCGCTACTAACACCGAGCGGGGATTTACTGCGTTCTGTGTTTCGCTGCAGAAAAGTGTCGATGAGTTGTCTCTGCTACAGCCTACTCACGAGTGGAACTTTACGTGGACACACCTTCAGAGCCCAGGTAAGTTGCATGTTATGTCAGAATGGTATCAACAGAACGCATGGTCATAACTAGTTGTTTTATGCCAAAATCCTGTGCGTTGAGGAGATGGGTGATTCTATAGACCAGATGCAGTGCACGGCAATGCTCGTTCATCGCTGAGTTGTCTGGTAGTAAATGGTACGGCGGACTATATGTGATACTGTGTAGACCCATCCACTGTGGGTGCTAAACGGAGATAGCACTTATGTCACTGTAGAGGTTTCGTTAACACAACACTGCGTTAAAATACTCGCTAGGCATGCTGCCTGTTCCCCCAATGTTGCGTTGGCGCTTGTATCGTGCATTTACGAATCGTATATATTTTACTCTGGTATGTCGACTCGAGTTAGGCATTCGTTAGTTGGTCATTAACTCATTAGAAATATATGACCCGTTTGAATAGATGTCCAACTTTAAGTACATCCGCCTTTGCCTCAGTTAAACATCAATCAGATTTGTTAATGAGATCACGGGTTCTGTTGGAACTTCTGTGATTACTGTAATCGAGCGCGTGTGCTTACTGTAATCTACTAATTACCGGTCAATGTTGCGCAACCTGCGACCGTCGGACAGTGGGCAGTAGGCTTGGGCCAACGAAGTCTTACTGTAAGACGACGTACTCAATCATCCCTGTCTGTTCTAGGCTACTTGTGTGTGTGTGTGTGTGTGTGTGCGTGTGCGTGCGTGCGTGCGTGCGTGCGTGCGTGCGTGCGTGCGTGCGTGCGTGCGTGCGTGCGTGCGTGCGTGCGTGCGTGCGTGCGTGCGTGGGTGTGTGGCTGTCTATCTGTTGTAATATGAGAGAAGATATAGAGCAAACTGTTGTCAAATCGAAACTTAGCTTCAAGTCGTAATGTAGCCACAAAGTCAACTTCATAAAATATTTTTACCCATTTCATCTGTCGTAAACTATAACGAAGTACTACTATAATGAGCGCCGGATCTGTGAACTAGTTGTATTTTAGGTGCACGCCGCTCTAAATACACTCCATAGCAAACAACAAACAGGGAACGCCTCGCGTGTTACTAAAACACGGCCCATTGTATGCTTGTTGTTCGGCGGCACAAGTTGTCCCCCGCCGTGCTGTCGACAGACGAGCTGCCGGGGTCACGACACCCGCCACCTTTACACTCGTCATTCACGTCACAATGATGTAGAGACGCTGACGAGAATGTCGTCGAGTTGGGTGACGTATTGAGCGGCTTGCGACCAATGCATAGCAGGTCGATGACAACGCAATGTCAGTTGGCTATGTGTAAGAGACTTGGATCTCTCGCTCTCAAGATACACGACCATTTGTGTAAGTACTTCTTGAAACAATAAAATTTGTACCAGTCAACTATCTGTGTGAAGACAAAACAATTCCACAATTTCTGCCGATACAATGTGCACCACGTCGGACATATGAATGTTTCTCGTGTGGATACAATTAGTAACGGATTGCTTGTGTAAAGCCGTTGTCGCGCTTACATTTATCCGGGCGTTAAATTTTATCCGGGTGATGTTTATATGCATATGTACGGCATAATATTTGGCACCAGTAGATCACGTAATGTAAATAATATCTAGTAGTTAAATATGTTTCGTTTGTTGTCGTAATATGAGCGTTATAGTTAGAGTACATAATTATAATTTGCTGTTTAAGATTTGTGACCAAGTATGTCACGTGACGTGTGCGTGGGAACTGTTTTACGACAAAAATTGTTTATTTCTGTTGGAAGCAAACATTTTATAATTTATGTATACATATATAATTTATATAGACATATATGTAAATGTATATATACATATAAACATACATAACGCCCGAAAAAATGAAAACGCGACAGTCGTAGGTGGTGCTAAATGCATTCCTCTAGATACGCGCAAGCGCAGAAACGTCACCCGGATATTATTTAACGATAAATGTAAGCGCTTCAACGTCTCGCTGTGTACTTGTACCCGTGAACGGAGCTTAGAAATTTGCGCTTGCGTATTGTGACATTCTAGTTTTACGTTATCGGTTTTTTGTGGGCTTGGAATCCTGTCGGTTTTCTATGATCACTAGTTAGTAAATAAACACAATTTCATCAAACATTAGAGGGGAAATTTGGACCATTGAAGGTCAATTACAATCGTTTAATGTCTGGGAGGACGATGGAATCCAGACAACGTTGTATCGATAATATCGATCCAAGAGCCTCAGCATATGTAATGTTGATTAGTTGTACCGGTTATATTTGTTCCACTACAAAATGACTGTTTAACCAATAACAGCACGCGATACACATACACTTAGGGCAATCATTCATGTAAGTACCAGCACAATTATGCCGTGATAGTTGCCGCCTATACCAAACGTGACAATGATAAATGCTGCTATGTATATATCATAATTACGTGCCGTTACAAGTAAGCATCCTCCTAGTATAGGCTTTATAGTCGTGCATGTCAGTTGTAAATCACCCCAGCTACGATGCCCCCCGATCTCCCAGCCCCCATCCAGAGTGTGCCTGTTTCCTCGCCCACTCAACCTTCTCCCTACAGTGTAACAGACGCGATCGTTGAGTGAAATATTGCTATATTTCCTCTGACTGGGGATTGCGTAGCACATACAATTCAACGATCACCGTACACAATGTTCGCCAACGAATGTTATCGGTCAAGAAATTTCAGTTAACAGACATGCCGCAGTTTCTTGGTTGACATTCATATTTTGAATTGACATTCTGTATAAATTCGTATATTGTTTGTCGCTGGTCAAGCGGCCTGTAAAGGCCAGGATACACTAGGACGGACCTTTTCGCCCGTCCAGACCAGATCAGATCAGATCAGACAACACAAAAGACCACACCAAACTTCCTCTGATTGCAGTGTGTCCACTACACCGACCGTCTGCGGTAAACTGGAAGCCGGCATGACGTCATAATCACGTAAACTTGAAAACCTTCCACTACGTCGACAGTAGTCGGTATCAATCTGGCTTGGTCTGGTCTGGTCTGGTCTGGTCTGGTCGAGCAAAAAGTGCCTGTGTAGCTCGGACTTTCATTCGTATTCCCACCAAGCATCTCGTGGCTACCAACTTCTACCCTATCTGTGTTTTACATCAGTTGCGTTTTATCAGATATATGCCTAGCATTATGTATTTGCTATTTAACCGCTATATATTTGTCAATTAAAATTAATACTTGTAAATTTATACAAACAAAATAGCATAGAAATAAGCATTAAAGCAAGATCAAGCAGCTTGTGTCATTGAATCAGCTGAAATGATGGCTAAAAGCTAAACAGGCCAGAGCCAGTTTTCGATTGGATGTATTTGGGAATGGCTACGGCGCAATGTCAGTAGACAAAAATGATGATCTTGTTTCGTGTTTCGTTGTCGTCTCGTGACCCACCGGCAAGTTCAAGTAATTGGCGTTAAATGTCGACCGGGCAATCGGCTTTCTCAAGCTACCAGATGCAACGACACCAATCATTTCATTAGGCGATTAAAACGAACGCATTTTATTTATTAAACAGACTGCAAATATTACTTAAACTGTCAACACACTACATGTCTGGGTTCGCGATAGGCAAACGGGCCAAGGAAGCTGCTTTTAGCAAGGTTTAGTTGAATTCCAAGATTCATTCATTCAACCCAGCGTTCTAGAAACTTCCGTCAGGAGACGATTAAAGGTACCATTAGCAGGAAAAAGCCTTTTAAATACATCGTTTATTTCCTCTGCCATTTTAATCTTAAATGTTAGTTTTAAATCAACTGTTTCCAGCAAAGTAGGTATGATATATTGTGTGTTGAGTGGTTTTACCATTTTCAGTGCTTAATACAATCTCTTGTGACAACTGTAGGTGTATTCCCAACTTTTCTTCTGACATTTCAATGTGTAGTTTCCCTTTTAATGCAATGCTTTGAACGGACAATAAATAAAGTTATTGAATGTTGAATAATTGAATGCGGGAAATCCGTTCGATGCGCCGTGTGTGAGATAACTATGAAAACAATATCGTTTACTCAGGTGGTTGCCATCGTAGCGAATCTGCCCTCCGCCATCAAGCAGTCATAAACATTCCCCAGACCGGCATGCTGTTGTCTTCCCACGCGTCATTATATCGCTGTGGCAAGATTCCATCCGCGCATCCTCCATCCATAGGATGTCAGTATAGGAATGACGTGGGTTGTCTAGTCAGTTATACCTCCCGTGAGTTCACCAATAAATCAATGACTACTAAACAGTACGACATTCTTCGGCTACGAGATGGTGTCTATAGACCGGGTCGCCCTATAGACTTATAAGAGAACTTTAGTGCTGGACAATAGAGCCAGTGATCCGAGCACACAAACTTGGTACAGGCACATTCATCTGAATGTAGCGCGGACAGAATAGTCATGGATAGCTTGCGAACAAAGAGAGGTTTCAATAAATAAAATCTTATCCTGTAAAGCACCCGCATCTTTGATCTAACTGTCATTGATGAGAAGTGTTACGTCTATAACGAGTGTGTCAACACTTTTATTTATGAGCAATTAAACACAGCGAGACTGAACTCTGCTTCACGGGCGAGGCACATACCTCTGTCTACTTGACTTATCGCTTCGTTATCTCCCGTCAGCGATTGCTAAGTGATACAACGCGTGTATGTTGTGGACTCTCACAAGTCAGCGGTTTGTATAGAAACAAGACAGGTGCATTACGCGAGGCCACACGATGTATTATCTCGATGCTGCGATGGATACATGTCGAATTGTCTGATGCTAACTGTCGGTCACTTTGGGCTATCTTATTATTCGGATGGCTTCACACATTGTTCAGATCTTGCTTTCATTTGCGTTTATCCGATACACATCTCTCTTCCAATTATCACACGATCGACTGTACTTATGCATACCCTTCACGGTCCATTCCGTTGGCTTCATGCATACTCGCGCGCCAGGGGTCGCTGCTGCTGATGACGTCAGTGCCATCCAGCAGTACCCATGACTGATCGCTTTGCGAAACTGTGAATTTAAGCTCAGCCTATGAAATCGCTCACTAGATCAGTGGATCTCGGCAGGTCAGGTGGTCGTAATAAAACTAATTTCAACCAACCGTGGCTCGTGTTACATGCAATGTTTAGGAAGTAGAAGCAATTATTCGAATACACAATACCGCTCATCTGCTAATGGGCGAACGGGTCATTACGTATTAGCATTCACAGAAGTCGTTTTTCATATTGAGGCGGGTATTTGTGCTGTTCTCACGGGTGATGCAGTCGCGACTGGCGAAGTCAATTCCTAGTTTGAACGGCTAACGTCCGCACTTCGCGTAGGGGATCAGCCGGGGACTAGTTTTGCATGGCAAGCAGCACTGGTTTGCGAGGATGGCTCCATGGGCCTGCGAACCAGCTTACAGTGTAGTACTTTTATCTCATCCTTTCTTCCTCTACCCTACTCTATTCTTCTCTTCTCCTTTCTTCCTCTGTCCTACTCTATTCGTCTCTCTTCCTTTCTTCCTCCGCGTCCTACTCTATTCTTCTTCTCTCCTCCTTTCTTTCTCCGTCCTACACTATTCTTCTCTCCTCCTTTCTTCCTCCATCCTACTCTATTCGTCTCTCTTCCTTTCTTCCTCCGTCCTACTCTATTCTTCTTCTCTCCTCCTTTCTTCCTCCGTCCTACTCTATTCTTCTCTCTTCCTTTCTTCCTCCGTCCTACTCTATTCTTCTCTCCTTCTTTCTTCCTCCGTCCTACTATATTCTTCTCTCCCCCTTTCTCCCCCCGTCCTACTCTATTCGTCTCTCTTCCTTTCTTCCTCCTTTCTTCCTCCGTTCTACTATATTCCTCTCTCCTCCTTTCTTCCTCCGTCCTACTCTATTCGTGGCTCGTCCTTTCTTCCTCCGCCCTACTCTATTCTTCTCTCCTCTTTTCTTCTTCCGTCCTACTCTATTCTTCTCTCCTCCATTCTTCCTCCGTCCTACTCTATTCGTGTCTCGTCCTTTCTTCCTCCGTCCTACTCTATTCTTCTCTCCTCTTTTCTTCTTCCGTCCTACTCTATTCGTGTCTCGTCCTTTCTTCCTCAGTCCTACTCTATTCTTCCCTCCCCCTTTCTTCCTCCGTACTACTCTATTCTTCTCTCCCCCTTTCTTCCTCCGTCCTACTCTATTCTTCTCTCTTCCTTTCTTCCTCCGTCCTACTCTATTCATCTCTCTTCCTTTCTTCCTCCGTCCTACTCTATCCGTCTTGTCTCCTCCTTTCTTCCTCCGTCTTCTCTATTCTTCTTCTCTCCTCCTGTCTTCCTCTATTCTTCTC
This sequence comes from Escarpia spicata, assembly GCA_963995525.1. NCBI lineage: Eukaryota > Metazoa > Annelida > Polychaeta > Sabellida > Siboglinidae > Escarpia > Escarpia spicata. The sequence goes on from OZ023206.1 coordinate 36,997,968, forward strand.
TCCTTCTTTCTTCCTCCGTCCTACTCTATTCGTCACTTTTCCTTTCTTCCTCCTTCCTACTCTATTCTTCTTCTCTCCTCCTTTCTTCCTCCGTCCTACTCTATTCTTCTCTCTTCCTTTCTTCCTCCGTCCTACTCTATTCGTGTCTCGTCCTTTCTTCCTCCGTCCTATTAATTCTTCTCTCCTCCTTTCTTCCTCCGCCCTACTCTATTTTCTCTCCTCCTTTCTTCTTCCGTCCTACTCTATTCGTGTCTCGTCCTTTCTTCCTCCGTCCTACTCTATTCTTCTCTCCCCCTTTCTTCCTCCGTCCTACTCTATTCTTCTTTCCGCCTTTCTTCCTACGTCCTACTCTATTCTTCTCTCCCCTTTCTTCCTCCGTCGTACTCTATTCTTCTCTCTTCCTTTCTTCCTCCGTCCTACTCTATTCGTCTCTCTTCCTTTCTTCCTCCGTCCTACTCTATTCTTCTTCTCTCCTCCTTTCTTCCTCCGTCCTACTCTATTCTTCTTCTCTCCTCCTTTCTTCCTCTGTCCTACTCTATTCTTCTCTCTTCCTTTCTTCCTCCGTCCTACTCTATTCGTGTATCGTCCTTTCTTCCTCCGCCCTACGCTATTCGTCTCTCCTCCTTTCTTCTTCCGCCCTACTCTATTCATCTCTCCTCCTTTCTTCTTCCGTCCTACTCTATTCGTGTCTCGTCCTTTCTTCCTCCGTTGTACTCTATTCTTCTCTCCCCCTTTCTTCATCCGTCCTACTCTATTCGTCTCTCTTCCTTTCTTCCTCCGTCCTACTCTATTCTTCTTCTCTCCTCCTTTCTCCTCCGTCCTACTCTATTCTTCTTCTCTCGTCCTTTCTTCCTCCGTCCTACTCTATTCTTCTCTCCTCCTTTCTTCTTCCGTCCTACTCTATTCGTGTCTCGTCTTTTCTTCCTCCGCCCTACTCTATTCTTCTCTCCTCCTTTCTTCCCTATCCTACTCTATTCTTCTCTCCCCCTTTCTTCCTCTGTCCTACTCTATTCGTCTTCTCTCCTCCTTTGTTCTTCCGTCCTACTCTATTCTTCTCTCCTTCTTTCTTCCTCTGTCCTACTCTATTCTTCTCTCTTCCTTTCTTCCTCCGTCCGACTCTATTCTTCTTTCATCATTTCCTCCTCCGTCCTACACTATTGTTCTCTCTTCGTTTCTTCCTCCGTTCTACTCTATTCTTCACTCTTCGTTTCTTCCTCCGTCCTACTCTACTATCCTCTCGTCCTTTCTTCCTCCGTCCTACAATATTCTTCTCTCTTCGTTTCTTCCTCCGTCCTACTCTATTCTTCACTCGTCCTTTCTTCCTCCGTCCTACTCTATTCTCCTCTCCTCCTTTCTTTCTCCGTCCTACTCTATTCTTCTCTCTTCCTTTCTTCCTCCATCCTACTATATTCTTCTCTCCTCCTTTCTTCCTCCTTCCTACTCTATTCTTCCTCTCTCCTCCTTTCTTCCTCTGTCCTACTCTATTCTTCTCTCCCCCTTCTTTCTCCGTCCTACACTATTCGTCTCTCTTCCTTTCTTCCTCCGTCCTACTCTGTTCTTCTTTCATCATTTCCTCCCCCGTCCTACTCTATTCTTCTCTCTTCGTTTCCTCCTCCAACCTACTCTATTCTTCTCTCTTCGTATCTTCCTCCTTCCTACTCTTTTCTTATCTCCCCTTACTTCCTCCGTCCTACTCTGTTCTTCTTTCATCATTTCCTCCCCCGTCCTACTCTATTCTTCTCTCTTCGTTTCCTCCTCCAACCTACTCTATTCTTCTCTCTTCGTGTCTTCCTCCTTCCTACTCTTTTCTTATCTCCCCTTACTTCCTCCGTCCTACTCTGTTCTTCTTCTCTCCTCCTTTCTTCCTACGTCCTACTGTATTCTCCTCTCTTCCTTTCTTCCTCCGTCCTACTCTCTTCATCTCTCTTACTTTCGTTCTCCATCCTACTATATTCTTCTCTCCTCCTTTCTTCCTCCTTCCTACTCTATTCTTCTCTCCTCCTTTCTTCCTCTGTCCTACTCTATTTTCCTCTCCCCCTTTCTTCCTCCGTCCTACTCTATTCGTCTCTCTTCCTTTCTTCCTCCGTCCTACTCTATTCTTCTTTCATCATTTCGTCCTCCGTCCTACTCTATTCTTCTCTCATCATTTCCTCCTCCATCCTACTCTATTCTTATCTCTTCGTTTCTTCCTCTGTCCTACTCTAACATCACGCAAATAGTGTAGTATTAATAATACTATTACATATTCACGAAAGGTATTGATGCATATTATAGACTGGCCGGATTTTCAGAAATTCAAACTTGTAGAGGCATTTTGGGGGAAAAGTGGACAGACAACCTTTTAACATAATTTGAGGGTGTTGAATCCGATTTTGATGTCTGTCACCTGGTGACAACACGCTATCGTTTACTCTACATTGCTTCAATTCAGTTGGCTATATGAATGAGTACCTGGCTATAAACAGTGGTGGTTATTTGTGTACGAATAATCTTAGCACATTAATTGCAGCGTGGCTGAGTGTTTTCCCGAGAAGTCTGGATGGTGTTCGATGGAACAGGTCTGCTAGGGAGTAAAGCGTAAAGCCCTTTGATCAGTCCTAAGGACTGGATACTGAGCTGTATAAGAACTTACCTTTTTATTATGACCTTCAAAATGGCAAGTCGAAAATGCGCGCCGCCGCACATTTTGCTTATAAGTGTGCATATAGTATCTTCTTTATATCATAAACGAATTATTTTGTTTCTTATCAAACAATCACCCTAGTGTACGTATGGTTGAAAAATAGTTGTTTGTATTAATTCCAAAGGTAAAATAAAAGGGGAAACAGGAATTACATGCAAATGGTCGCAATTCTTCTTCTCTTCACCCGTGGAAAATGGAAGCTGGGAGCTCCATTTGTACGCACTCCAGTCAATGGTCCCCCTCATCATGATATATGACCACACAAATTATGCCCGCTGGATGACAATCTGTGTGAACGAAATGCACCAACTCCCAGCTGATGTGCTACAGGAATTCCAAAATTGATTTTTTTTGTGGTGAAGAGGTCAGCACTTCAGTTTAACCAGGTAGACCCAGGCCAGAGCTAAGACTGGGTAAATAGGATCGAGAAGAAGGAAGATGGCACTGTTGGCATGACCAAGACATCCACTGCCTTGAGCAGATGGACTTTGTCCTACAACTTAAGATCACACCTGTCATGTGAAACACGGGGAATGTACCGTCTCAGTGAATCCACAACATTAAGGCAGAAGACGGACTGCCAAGAGGAAGATAACTTGATGACAACACTACTCTCTTTCAAAATATTTTCCAGCGAGGCTTCTCTAACCTTGCAAAACATTGCTACAAGAGACCAAGCCACTCACGATATTTCTAATGATCTGTTGCGGTGAAAGAGAAAGGACTTGAACAATTGAACACATTCGTTGATGAAAGGCTTCTTCCATGTGATGAAAGGAAGTTTCAATTCCGAGACCCCTTGCACAAGAACATAGCGTTGACATTTGCCTGAATGTACGACACAGACAGAAAACAGTCAAAATCAGGGAAAGAGAAGGCAGACCGCGGCTGATAATTGCCTATTAGGGTGGATGAAAGATCAACCTAGATCAAATAATTTGTCATGAGCTTTTGCCAGTTCCCATTGCTGTCACACAAATGAGTGGGGATCATCGTACAAGATCCAAGGCAATTCTCGCCGAAGTTCGTACCACAAATATATTTTGTCCACCATCATTGGCACCAGCTGAGCTCGGCGATGATGCAACCATCATAATTGATGAACATGCACTGGTGGTTGCTTTCGGAAAACCAAACGGAATATCCACATTTGGAGATATGTCTATTTTGTGTAATCAATGACTGTCCTACGTGCAGGAGCGTCGATTGACCGCACATACATTGTGTTGACAAATATTACAAAATCTCTATCAAGTCAGGAACAAGAATGAGGCGTATCAAAGGAACACGACAAATACGGAGTATCTTTGGACATCGCGAAGTATCATTGCCATCTAAATGGAACAGGTTCCTCGCACTGGCAGAAAACGAGGCAGATTTGACAATATTCCTCTCGGAGCAAATTGTTGGACAAGAACAACATGGTAAAATAATCGTAGTAGTCGGTGGGTTCAACAATGAGGAAATAATGGAACCAATAATCCAGATGACGAAGCCGCCACAAAGATAATTCATTCACTGCATCAGAGTCGCGCTAAGAGAATAGTCGATCAGACCTTCGGGAAACTTACGAACTTGTTCTTCTTCTGGCTTACTTCCATCGGATGCCATGTCCAAAGCTTTGGCTAACGGCTGGCACAGTTAAACGTAGGGTATACATCCCAATACACACACTTTATTAGAACACATGTCCTATGCCCCACCAATACTGGAAACAATCCCAGCCTTCCATGCTTTGACTGGGTGTGATGTGACATGATTCTTCTCAGGTCGCAGCAAGAAAACGGCATGGATGGTCTTTGAGCCCAACCATTAGCTACTTCAAAACCTGGGAAAAAGGTGATATGATGGGAGACATCGCCAAAGATGCAGAACGATTTTTCTGCAGACTATACAATGCTCAAAATGTGAATACAGTCGACAAGACTCGGTCACAGTTGTTCGTCAAATCGCATGCTCCCGAGTCCCTTCCACTAACAAGTGATGCGTTATCTTAACACCTAAAAAAACACATTACCAGGCAGCAGTGTGGACATAGGCCCATGTCAATTAACCGATTCTGCCCCCTCCCGAATGCATGGAATGGGGAGAAGAGGAGGGCAAACTAGTGCCAATATTAATTTCATTGCCACATGTACCCCAATCCTGTCTTGATCTGATCTCCTGTGGCTGCACCATTGGCTGCAGGAATTTACGCCGCAGATGCAGGTAATCTCATCTGCCCTGTTCGCCACAATACAAATGCAGTTACAGTTATTGTAATGACGGATGCAACTGGGAGACTCCTCGGCTACCAGGGCGCTGCTTGAATGACAATGATGAAAGGAAACGAATGTTTGATGGCTCACTCTGTAACATAACAATGTGTTAATTATAGAATAGTACCTCTATCAATTGCCCACTAAGCAAAATAATAATAATAAGATAACTTCTATTGCGCCTAAATCCGTGGAAACCAAGCTCAGAAGCGCATCAACACAAAAGGATTGTTCAATCTCAAAATCCATAAGCAGTATTCCAGGTTGTTAACAGATGGGTCAAGGGGCTAGGGAGCTACGGTGGATAAGCAAGGTTGTAAAGATAAGGTTTTAAATGATAACGGAATTTTGTAATATTTTCAACTGATCTAACACTAAGAGGGAGCATATTCAAAATAGTTGGCGTAGCAACAGAAAAAGCCCTACTTCCAATGTTAGTGTTGGCTCTAGGAACAAAAAGTAGGTCAGAACTAGATGATCGAAGCTGGATAGGTTTTCTAACAGGAGTAAGCAGTGGATGCAAATAAAATGGTTGCTTACTGGACACTACATGGTACAGATTTTAAATACTATACGATATCGTACAGGAAGCCAATGCAAAGACTTCAATAATGGTACAGAGCGTGAAAACTAAGCTGCTAACAAGCGCTGTTGCAATATTTTTAGCAACATAACATTACATATACCAGCGAATACGGCGAAGATCACGAATATGATAAAAACAGCAGCGACACGTTTGAGATATGTGTTGTCAGACATTGAAGTTACTATCAAAGACACAATTCAAATGAGAAATTTTGCTTTGAAGCATGTTTCAGGGGGTGTGTTGACCGTAACAAAATTTGTCTTTGATACTGATATATTAATAATTGTGATTGGTCATGGTCACCATTTTAATATCCAAAAATGACCGTCATAAATACCGATAAAAGTAGAGCTGACGTTTGATGATGTTTTAAGGTGTGTGTTGAAGTAGTTTTACTATGATCATGCCCCTTGGTGTTCTAATTAAACTCGATATATGCAATATATATGCAGAAATTATCTCGGTGGTGGCCATTTTTCATTTGCCATTGTATGGGTCATAGATTGAAGGGAAAAGGTGACAGACACCAAAATTGGACTCAGCACCCTTCAATTATGTTAAAAAGAGGGTCTGTCCACTTTTCCCCCAAAATGCTTCTGGAACTTTATAGAACCACATTTCTGAGATTTCACACCCGCCTATTACAAGTAGAAATACACCAACGCCAGAAGCTACTTCGCCTTTAAATCGTGCTACATGAAATATTCAAATGAATCCGTCGGAAAATAGCGTTTGGCATGACACCGTGGTGATGTCAATTAATTAGGTGTCAACCAAAGTCTTTGGTAACGGTCCATTGCTCATGAAAGACGGTCGTAACAACAGAGTGGCGGCGATGTCAATGCAGGCAGACGACGCATTTAGTAGTAAATTGCATGAAATGTCCGGTCGTGATTTATAAGCCGTAGCGAGGATAAGGCCAGACTTTTTATACCGCTGCGGGTCAAGGGGACGACATCGCACGTACTGCGGGACGAGACAGCATGACCAGGGTACTACATCAATGCATTATGACCGACGACGGGGTGATAAGGAATCAATACGCGAGGATCAACAACGTGACAGAAAATGGCCAATGCATGAGAATGACTGCGGTGTCCGTAAAGAATGAATGTCAAAGATTCGTCGATGCAGTTAGTGGATATAATCCAATGCCAAACTGGGACGACCACTATATTTTATGAATCGATGGAAGCGGACATACGAGATGGCGATTCAATCAGAGTAAGAAGACAGACGAGACGGGGAGGAATCGGTGTAAGAAAACAAACAAGATAGAGTAGGCCATGTGAATCATAGTAAAAGGACAGACGAGGTGGAATATGAATCACAATAAGACCATGGACGAGGTAGAATACGAATCAAACTAAAATGACAGACGAGGTGGAGTATGAACCATAATAAGAGGATAGACGAGGTAGAATATGAACCACAATAAGAGGACAGACGATGTGGAATATAAACCACAGTAAGAGGACAGACGATGTGGAATATAAACCACAGTAAGAGGACAGACGAGGTGGAATATGAATCAGAGTAAGAGGATAGACGAAGTGGAATATGAATCACAATAAGAGGACAGACGAAGTGGAATATGAATCAGTGTATGAGGACAGACGAGGTGGAATATAAATCACAGTAACAGGACAGACGAGGTGGAATATGAATAAAAGAAAGAGGACAGACGACGTGGAATATGAATAAGAGAAAGAGGACAGACGAGGTGGAATATGAATAAGAGAAAGAAGACAGACGAGCTAGAATATGAATAACAATAAGAGTACAGAAGAGGTGGAATATGAATCACAATAAGAGGACAGACGAGGTGGAATATGAATCACAATAAGAGGACAGACGAGGTGGAATATGAATCACAATAAGAGTACAGAAGAGGTGGAATATGAATAACAATAAGAGTACAGAAGAGGTGGAATATGAATAACAATAAGAGTACAGACGAGGTGGAATATGAATAACAATAAGAGTACAGACGAGGTGGAATATGAATAACAATAAGAGTACAGAAGAGGTGGAATATTAATAACAATAAGAGTACAAAAGAGGTGGAATATGAATCACAATAAGAGTACAGAAGAGGTGGAATATGAATAACAATAAGAGTACAGACGAGGTGGAATATGAATCACAATAAGAAGACAGACGATTTGGAATATGAATCACAATAAGAGTACAGAAGAGGTGGAATATGAATCACAATAAGAGGACAGACGAGGTGGAATATGAATCACAGTAAGAGGACAGACGAGGTGGAATATGAATCACAATAAGAGTACAGACGAGGTGGAATATGAATCACAGTAAGAGGACAGACGAGGTGGAATATGAATAACAATAAGAGTACAGACGAGGTGGAATATGAATCACAATAAGAAGACAGACGATTTGGAATATGAATCACAATAAGAGTACAGAAGAGGTGGAATATGAATCACAATAAGAGGACAGACGAGGTGGAATATGAATCACAGTAAGAGGACAGACGAGGTGGAATATGAATCACAATAAGAGTACAGACGAGGTGGAATATGAATCACAGTAAGAGGACAGACGAGGTGGAATATGAATAACAATAAGAGTACAGACGAGGTGGAATATGAATCACAATAAGAAGACAGACGATTTGGAATATGAATCACAATAAGAGTACAGAAGAGGTGGAATATGAATCACAATAAGAGGACAGACGAGGTGGAATATGAATCACAATAAGAGGACAGACGAGGTGGAATATGAATCACAGTAAGAGGACAGACGAGGTGGAATATGAATAACAATAAGAGTACAGACGAGGTGGAATATGAATCACAATAAGAAGACACACGATTTGGAATATGAAACACAATAAGAGTACAGAAGAGGTGGAATATGAATCACAATAAGAGTACAGAAGAGGTGGAATATGAATCACAGTAAGAGGACAGACGAGGAGGAATATGAATCACAATAAGAGTACAGAAGAGGTGGAATATGAATCACAATAAGAGGACAGACGAGGCGGAATATGAATCACAATAAGAGTACAGAAGAGGTGGAATATGAATCACAATAAGAGGACAGACGAGGCGGAATATGAATCACAATAAAAGTACAGAAGAGGTGGAATATGAATCACAATAAGAGGACAGTCGAGGCAGAATATGAATCACAATAAGAGGACAGACGAGGTAGAATATGAATCACAATAAGAGGACAGCCGAGGAGGAACATGAATTAGTGTCAGAGGAGAGATGAGACGGATAATGCATCAGTATAGAAAAAACACACGACAGAGAGTAATAATTAGTGTAATCGAACAGGCGAGACAGCGTACTGTCACATAAAAGGTAAAACCGATGTATTCTAATGTTTGGCCTCATGAATGGCTAAGCTATATCTGGACAATACAGGAGGTCTGACACGACAATCAGTGTGTGACCTTATCCAATCATGACATTGATCAAGATATGTATCTTCTGAAAGAGAAGCGTCTTATTGTGCATCGGGTTCAGTGTCCCTAGCGGCTTTCCAACCCGTATTTGTGCGGTGCAATTGTTCATCGCCAAACACGAGCTCCTTTCCAACACCGTCACGTACTCATTCCGGCTTCAACAATCGTTCATGAACACCCGAAACGCCGGCAACTAAAATATAGACGAACACTTGCAGAAGTTGTTTAATATTCAAAGAGATTGCATGCTACATTATACAAATATATAATACGTATAATAAATATCTAACTCAAATGGTATCTTAATTACTACTCAGTTATATCAGTAGAGCTGAACCCACGCGATACCATTATTGGATTTTCCGGAGGTCTTGTAAGAAGTCTGATATCTGTGATACGTTTCTAACCAGTTGACCGATTTACCTTTAATGGTTTCCATACGAGAATTATACGCTGACAATTCTTCTCGCAAAGGCATTATTCATAAACCTGGATACATTAGCAAATTCTATCAACTTTAAGAGCTATACTGACATTTGTGCATTTTTTGCAATCAATCAATTGGAGAGCATCCGCGTGTGTACATGGCGTAAATAATGTACAGCTTCTGTCCATTCACTTGTCGGCATATTCATTTAGTACTTAGGGAAACACAATATTATTATTATTGTGGAACAACAAAACAATTCCTGACACTAACATTTCGACTGATAAATGGAAAAGTCATAAGTTAGTATTTGGCAATGGAACTGCAGATTGTTCGTGTGTGTATACACTTTGAACAACTTGTATTAACGTGTCGGCACATGTTGTTCAAGCTGTTATAGGGATAATATCATGTACAATGAATATATGTGTTAAATACCAAACGGTCATCAATATTAACACAATATTAAAATTTTATGACGTCGAAAAACGATTGCACATCACAGTTCTGCACCGTAGGCATTTTTGAATATCTGCCTGCAACATGGAGACGACACGATGAAACAAATTTAATGACCCGAGAAGCCGATTTTGCATTTAAAGAAAATGGTTGTCTTTTAGTAGAATCGTCCACTGCGTGGATGTGGAGTAAATCACCACAGAGAAAAGGCAGCATCAAGTCAGGAAGATGATCCGCAAAACAACAGTAAGCAGCTGAGATACGAGAGGCGGTGGCCGTAGGTTGATGCCCGAAATAAGGCTGACACTGACGAAGATGCATCAGGCATTGATTCCAGGCTGAGCTATTTGTATAATACTGATAATTCAGAACTGCATCAGTCGAAAAAGAAACCGGATATGTCCATTGTAATTAAATTTATTCCGCGGAGTTTCTATAATACTGAAACGGGTGCTCGATACGAAGACACAACTCTACTTAAACGTGCCGTTATAGCACAGAGATATTAGCCAGCGCCTATATTATGTTAATATGTTTAAGAGAATAAAAAATGCGTGATGAAGTAAGTACACGTTATCACTTAGTTTCCGAAAAGTTGTACATGAAGTGCCATTTGACAATTGACCAGTGGTGTGTGTGTGTGTGAGTGTGTGTGTGTGTGTGTGTGTGTGAGCGTGTGCATGTGCGAGTGTGTGTGTCCGTGTGTGCATGTTGTGTGTGCGCGTATGTGTGTGCGTTCGTGTCTGCTTGCGGTTATGTATTAACATTGGTGATTGTGGTGCCACACTTATACAATTACTTCTAGTTTCAAGTCTCCCAATCTGCTACAATAATTGCTCGTTATGTTCTATGATTTTTCTATAAATGAATCTGTTTTTTCTGTAGGTGATGTACCTTTATTCCTCATGCACCCACTTAGTAATATCTTCCCGTGTAACGTATGTCTTGGTTAATATGTCCTAATCTGAGGACCTCTTTTGAGATTAATTTATCATATTATTATTATGTTGTGCTGAATTAGTTGATACACTTACTGTGTTTTCTGTTATCGGGAGGAAGGCATACGTTGCCATTCTTTCTTGACACGTTTACGCCTCAATATAACTATTGTCCATGGGACATCGATCCACAAGCGGTCGGCGGTCGGCGGTCGGCGGTCGGCGATTATAATAATAATAATAATAACAGTAATAATAACAATAATAATACTAACAACAGTAATAATAATAACATAATAACAATAATAATAATATACGAAGAGTAGAATATTACACCAATGGCGGCCCAATAGCCTTCTCCCTATATTATAAATACTTCACTATCAGCCAGGATGTTGGACGAAAGGTTACTTTTAGTTTGTATTATCTTTGACAGGATTATACGAGCCAGTTATTTAACAACGTGTATTGTAGCTATTTTTGCAATCATTTTAATTAATTGTTGCTCGCCGGATTGTCCTTGTCTGATTAACTATTTTGTTGTTATTCCAACAGCCTTATTTACTTTTATCTAAAATTGCATTATGAAACATAATAATCCTCGTAAATAACTACAATATGTTCCTTCCTGAAAGCACCTATATCATAGATTTGTTTTGCAACATGACACGCACCACATTAACTGCCGTGTGAGGCAGGACATAATTCCCATAGGTAACGGCAGATGCATTTTGGTGCTACCTGATGAAGCGTTAGGTTGTTGCATAGGCTAGAGTCGACAACAATTTACGAGTTATCTTGGGGGATTGCCTACATACGACGCTGACGCACGCAGCAGTGTTTATCAGAGGCGAAAGGGGCATTTGCGTGAAATGACTACATATGAATCGTATATTTTTGACAGGAAAAAATACAGCCGTATAGCAATGGCGTAGCCAGAGGGGGGGCAAGGGGGCCATTACCCCCAATACCGGAAAATTAGGAGGGTAGGGGATTGGGGACATATAACTGGTTGCCTGATTCATAGAGTGGCAAGATGCAGAGGTTATAGGAATATAGGGGTGCCTGGGTAGGACTTCCCAGTCCTAAACTTTGGCAAAGAAATTTGTCATCATTCAAATGGGATTAAGTTATCTAAAGTGGAGGAATCCGCCGCTTCTGCCGTAGTCGAAAAGCATCCATCAGGCTGCAGCCCAAGAGGGGACAGGGCAACGAAAATGTCATCATTCACAGTAAGCTTGATGGCTAATGCCTATTAATACAAGGATGCAAAATTATGGTTGCCCGGCAATATGAATAGTTACTGGACTAAGAACAAGTTGCAAGTTGCAACCAAAGCCATCTATCTAGACGATTTTCCACTAGGTAGTCGGAACTTCGTATCGTGAATTTATTAAGTTTAATAAGCGACAACGTTACACATGACATAAACATTTTTGTGAAGCTCACTCGACGCCGCTGCCGCGGTATGGGTTTATTGTGAAGTTATTGGTTGAACGCCAGCGCCTCATCATCCATGTTAAGGTACAAATGTATATTGTTTCATCGGAGTAAGTGACTAAGTGTTGGTATTTATTATGTTGCTTGTCTGTAGATTTGGGAGATGTAGCATTGGAAATATGGCGGCTTTATGTGGATATTATGTTGGGGCTTTATGGGTTCGTGTCTCTCTGGTATTGTGTCGTGTTCTCTTAGTTTGACGGCTTCTGTGAATGTTTTTTGTTGAACTGGCAGCTACATCGGTCAGTAAACTTGGTTGTCATGTCGTCATTCAGTTTAAACGAGTTAGGTTTGAGAAACCGATACAATGCAGCATTGTGACGGAATGATGCGATGCACGAATGTTGGACACTGTAGTTTACTGTACACTACATATATACTTACATAGACTTAGTTCCTCCTGTTCCTTTCGGGACATAGGGCGACGAGCTTTCTCCATCTACTACGGTCTTTCGCAATTTCTTTGGCCTCATTCCAGGTGATTTCCATTTCTGCCAGATCTTCTTTAAACGTCTTGCGCCAGGTCTTAGTCGGCCTTCCTCTCCTTCTGTTTCCACCTTCAGGCACCCATTCCATTTATACATAATATATATATATATATAATTGCTTTGCTTGGATGCCGGATGGCCCCCTCCAATACAAAATCCTGCCTACGCCCCTGCCGTATAGGAGTCGTACCGCAACATTTTGAAGATGTGCATGTCTGTGTACACACATATACAAATGCACGTTATACACTAAAGCGCGAACACGTGCAAGCACACGCAAGAAGACGCACACACACGCACACGCACACACACTCGCACAAGCACACGCACACACACACGAATTTGAACAACAAATTTTACGTACGTTGACCATACATTGTCATTTCTCGAAAATCTATTTTCGTTTACAATTGTCACAACTCGCAATCGAGTCATGCTTCAAATTCATTTAGTGTCATGGAATCAGCGTCGTAACGAGTCTACTCATGCCATGTATAACCATTTTGTGTTTTCTCAAATTGACTCACAGTTTCCAATAAAGTATGAAAGCCAACTACATTTGACTCCTGCGCACTCGTCCAAACGTTAGACTCCAGTCCATTGTGTATCCACAAGATTCACATTCTACTGAATATTCGCTGGTTCTTTCTCTACGAGACACGTGTACACACGTGCACATGCATGTTTTGAAATAAACATAAACTTAAATATGCCGGTGCCTAGTGATCCAACATAAATACAAATTTGTCCCTGTTGTAGCCTTTACCTGAACACTCAATAAGAGATTCGTTGTTTTCAAACGACGGCTCGAGTGGTCCAGGGTGTAGACGTTTATGACTTGCATTGGCCGTTGCCTAATCGTAGATTAAGTGGACGGCGATGGCGAATGTCAAAGTCAAATAAATGATGCTATGAACATTCGAAATGTCGTACCGATTCTTCGTTGTTGCGTGAATGTCTTTAAGTGGTTTCCCGCGACAACTAGATGCTCACGTTGATATCAATTAAACCATTGTTAAGTACAGTTTTTGTTGATGTGGTTAGTTTAGTATATTTTAACAACAGGCGAACATAATTCTCTACTAACAATGTCTAGAATAAGTGTAGCAATTAAACTAATTGACGAAACATATTCGTTTGAAATTCATTCTCCATTCGTAGCCTATACAGTGGAACTTCACTATTAAGGTCACTATTAAGGTCATTATTAATGTCACTATTAAGGTCACCATTAAGATCACTATTGCAACTCGGCAAATGCGACAAGAATAGCGAAGTGACCGTGCTTATAATGAGGTTAGTTTTTATACTGGACTGTCAAGAAAATAATACGGAACTGTCGTAGGGTGACACTAACTGCGAATTGGCTGTATTGACGACCATAAAGCAAAGTTCGACGATACGTGTACAGTGGAACCCCACTGCTAAGGTAATCTTGGGACTGAACAAAGTGACCGGTTTAGTGAGGTGACCGTATTGGCGGGATTAATTTCCTATACTTGACTGTTACGAAAATAAATATTGTCGAGGTGACCGTGACGCGAGATTCGACTGCATGTGCATTGCGAGTTTAACGGAACAAGACAGTGTTTGAGTAAATATAACACTTGGAAATTATGGCGGTTGTGGCGAGATATATAATATATGTTACTGTCTCTGTCATTGCTAGTTACTGTCGGTGCTCACTTCGCCCAGTTGGAGGCGTCACGCGACGACCCTGGGGAGGAGTCCTTGGCACACGGTATATTGCATTTAATGCCAGTAGCATTAATGTTGTGCTAGGCGTGACGGAAGTGTAGTAGGATCAATTTATATGACACTTAAAATAACCTTTTGTCTCGGATTACGGTTTCGCGATAAGGGGCTGCTGTTGTGCAATATGACATGTTGACCATAAAACCATGTCCAATCACACGACCGTCTTCACTCAATGGTTCTCTTACTCTTCCATTTGTGATGTTCTCGTAAAATAGCGTTATTTTTACTTTCATTTGATATAAGTGCGTACCGCTCCGGGGTTAGAACAGTGGAGGTGTCTGTGCGTACCGCTCCGGGGTTAGGACTGTGGAGGTGTCTGGGCGTACCGCTCCGGGGTTAGGACTGTGGAGGTGTCTGGACGTACCGCTCCGGGGTTAGGACTGTGGAGATGTCTGGGCGTACCGCTCCGGGGTTAGGACTGTGGAGGTGTCTGGGCGTACCGCTCCGGGGTGAGGACTGTGGAGGTGTCTGGGCGTACCGCTCCGGGGTTAGGACTGTGGAGGTGTCTAGGCGTACCGCTCCGGGGTTAGGACTGTGGAGGTGTCTGTGCGTACCGCTCCGGGGTTAGGACTGTGGACGTGTCTGGGCGTACCGCTCCGGTGTTAGGACTGTGGAGGTGTCTGTGCGTACCGCTCCGGGGTTAAGACTGTGGAGGTGTCTGTGCGTACCGCTCCGGGGTTAGAACAGTGGAGGTGTCTGTGCGTACCGCTCCGGGGTTAGGACTGTGGAGGTGTCTGTGCGTACCGCTCCGGGGTGAGGACTGTGGAGGTGTCTGGGCGTACCGCTCCGGGGTTAGGACTGTGGAGGTGTCTGGGCGTACCGTTCCGGGGTTAGGACTGTGGAGGTGTCTGGGCGTACCGCTCCGGGGTTAGGACTGTGGAGATGTCTGGGCGTACCGCTCCGGGGTTAGGACTGTGGAGGTGTCTGGGCGTACCGCTCCGGGGTGAGGACTGTGGAGGTGTCTGGGCGTACCGCTCCGGGGTTAGGACTGTGGAGGTGTCTAGGCGTACCGCTCCGGGGTTAGGACTGTGGAGGTGTCTGTGCGTACCGCTCCGGGGTTAGGACTGTGGAGGTGTCTGGGCGTACCGCTCCGGTGTTAGGACTGTGGAGGTGTCTGTGCGTACCGCTCCGGGGTTAAGACTGTGGAGGTGTCTGTGCGTACCGCTCCGGGGTTAGAACAGTGGAGGTGTCTGTGCGTACCGCTCCGGGGTTAGGACTGTGGAGGTGTCTGGGCGTACCGCTCCGGGGTTAGAACTGTGGAGGTGTCTGTGCGTACCGCTCCGGGGTTAGGACTGTGGACGTGTCTGGGCGTACCGCTCCGGGGTTAGAACTGTGGAGGTGTCTGTGCGTACCGCTCCGGGGTTAGGACTGTGGAGGTGTCTGGGCGTACCGCTCCGGGGTTAGGACTGTGGAGGTGTCTGTGCGTACCGTTCCGAGGTTAGGACTGTGGAGGTGTCTGTGCGTACCGCTCCGGGGTTAGGACTGTGGAGGTGTCTATGCGTACCGCTCCGGGGTTAGGACTGTGGAGGTGTCTGGGCGTACCGCTCCGGGGTTAGGACTGTAGAGGTATCTGGGCGTACCGCTCCGGGGTTAGGACTTTGGAGGTGTCTGGGCAGTGGTTTACCAAACATCCTATCACAATAGTTCTCACTCCGGCGTACATATACTAGAACATAGGATTCAAAACACAACATGATGTTTTTCATTTAGAATACAAATCTGTATAATAAATTACAGCAATTTTAGTGCAGAATATGCCTGAAAATACAGGCGAGACACTCAACGGAGACACAACATTGCATGTTTTATACTGACTAGTGCTTAATGAGACGTTACTAAGTTCTGGCTGTGCATATTCTTAATGTGTTTTCATTTTCAAAAACGAACTCTCACCACTGCAGTTGGTGCCCATCAGCAGTAGATATATGCGACGTGCTATTTGGACATAAAATGCACACTTAACGCTTGTCAAATATCAACTTATCCATGAAGAGTTATCTGCCTATTCCATAGCTTTCCTCATATTTGAACATCTTTGAAAATTCAGCTCAATAGATTTTTTTGATAACCATTCAATATTCTAATAAACTAGATCTCTTAATTGCATCGTAGTAGTGTAGTATTAGTGTTGCAAACCACATTCTTTTAGGCGTGTTTCTCAACTAAAGTATCTCTGTCGCTCTCCTCTGCACTCTTTCTACGAAGATAAGTGTAAAAACGGAAGATAGATGTAAACTGTTGGTTACCATTGTGGGTGGCCGTTGACGCATCTCTGCTGACAACCTTCCACTACCTCCACCTTCACCTGGCAATTGCTGCAGCATGCCATATGTCTGTTCATCTTATCATAACATTATGGCCGCCCCGCTTGTTATCTGTCCTCTGAATGATACCTAACTATTGCTTTACCCAGTGGTATCGTTAGATCTTTTTCCGATATATTCTCCTAATTAACCCAAAACTTAATTTCCCTTTGACACAGCTGCAATCCCGTGTTGCTCCGCAACGTTCATATCAGCGCTGTGTGTTACTCTAAAGGTCTTATCTTTTATGATAGTACTTAGCACAGTATCTCCCATTATTTATTGTATATTTTTGTTCCTATGTCATGTGTGGAGGCATTTACATTTCCCAAAATTGAACAACTTCTCCCATTTTCAGACCATTTTGATCACTTTGCTTAGATCGTCTTGTAACACGTCATTGACCCAGATTGTGTTTGAGCAGGCCAGTACGTGTACAATGTTCGTTACCTCCGAGCACATATATCATCCAATAGTTGGTCAGTTGTCACGCTACTACCGCCGGCTCAATAAACGTTTTGTGGAGGCCCCCCATAATTATAATCTCACTTGTGGAGGTCCCTGGACAACTGCCCAGTGCCCTGCCATATATTCATCACTGACCACACAGCCACGCAGTGGTTCTGTCACCCTCTCAAAGGATGTCCGACTTTAAATTCATTTGTGTGGACAGAACCGTTGACGTTAACTGCATAAAATGATTTATTGTAGTGTTTTTGTTACGTTCCTCCCCCTCATCCGTCATTTCCTATCACCGTGGGTGGTCTCGTGATGATCTCACACTATCTCCACCTTCGCTGGTCTCCTGCTGCCATGTGCGTTTCATTGCAATTTAACTATATCCATCTATCTGCCTCTTATAATACCTTGGAGGACGATTTTGGCCGGACAAGTGAGTGTTGTTAAATGGTCATGCCATATCAATCGGCGTATTCTTATTGTTAAGAGGATGTAGTCATGTTTGCCGATATTTTGTTTGATTCCTCGTGTGTGACGTGGTTCGTGCATGGGATGCGCTAACGTATAACCTCCATTGCTTCTTCTGTTCTTCTTTTGACCTTTGCTCTTTGTGTATGTGTGTGTGTGTGTGTGTGTGTGTGTGTGTGTGTGTGTGTGTGTGTGTGTGTGTGTGTGTGTGTGTGTGTGTGTGTATGTGTGTGTGTCTGTGTGTGTGTGTGTGTGTGTGTGTGTGTGTGTGTGTGTGTGTGTGTGTGTGTGTGTGTGTGTGTGTGTGTGTGTGTGTGTGTGTGTGTGTGTGTGTGTGTGTGTGTGTGTGTGTGTGTGTGTGTGTGTGTATATATGTGTGTGTGTGTGTGTGTGTGTGTGTGTGTGTGTGTGTGTGTGTGTGTGTGTGTGTGTGTGTGTGTGTGTGTGTGTGTGTGTATATATGTGTGTGTGTGTGTGTGTGTGTGTGTGTGTGTGTGTGTGTGTGTGTGTGTGTGTGTGTGTGTGTGTCTGTGTGTGTGTGTGTGTGTGTGTGTGTGTGTGTGTGTGTGTGTGTGTGTGTGTGTGTGTGTGTGTGTGTGTGTGTGTGTGTGTGTGTGTGTGTGTGTATATGTGTGTGTGTGTGTGTGTGTGTGTGTGTGTGTGTGTGTGTGTGTGTGTGTGTGTGTGTGTGTGTGTGTGTGTGTGTGTGTGTGTGTGTGTGTGTGTGTATATATGTGTGTGTGTGTGTGTGTGTGTGTGTGTGTGTGTGTGTGTGTGTGTGTGTGTGTGTGTGTGTGTGTGTGTGTGTGTGTGTGTGTGTGTATGTGTGTGTGTCTGTGTGTGTGTGTGTGTGTGTGTGTGTGTGTGTGTGTGTGTGTGTGTGTGTGTGTGTGTGTGTGTGTGTGTGTGTGTGTGTGTGTGTGTGTGTGTGTGTGTGTGTGTGTGTGTGTGTGTGTGTGTGTGTGTGTGTGTGTTGTGTACAGGCCCAGTACTCCAGAGAAGGGTCAATGTAACCAGAGCCCCCAGCAGTCTTAGATTAATTTAGTTGGTAAAGTTCTTCGAATTTATGTATACAATCGGCCGGCCCTATCGCCACGGAGTGAATCAGAGGGCAATGAGCGACATGGTACCAGAAATAAAGTGGGAGTCCCTCCAAACCAGAAGGACTTGACACGGTCTACAAAGTTGTTAAAGGACTTGTAGCTGTTCCCACTTCGTGCCATTCTGCGCCACGCCCTGAACGTCAATGGCAAAAATTTCAGACAGTTCGTCACACTGGATCCTGAAGTGGACGCCTGCAAGTTCGCCTTCCTACCAAGGACTAACGTAGCGTGGAACTCCCTGTCAGACATTGTTGTCGTGACCGAGTCAGTGGACGAGTTCCGCCGCCCACTCCGAAAGACCTGATAGTGAACGAGGCTTGTTAATAGTGTAAATAGTTATCGGATGTACGTAGGACACAGCTTCGGTCACGTGGTTACCTCGGCGCAATATCCTAACAGAACATTGATGGATATATATATAGATCCAGACAGCTTATATTGAGCAGTGGACAGGTGAGATTAACTAACTATGTTGACTCTACGACGCGGTCGTTGCGTGAAAGGACCCCTTCACGCGATGACAGCCATCTCCTTTCGTAAAAGGGTTCTATTATTACATTATTACATTTCGCAGAACTACTTTAACATTCTCGACTAGGCCTACATTTTCTAAAATGGCGAATATGAATGTTAACAAAGGTCAAATGCAAAGCATAATTGATACATTGAAATCGCAATCCACACAACTTTATTTTGATGGTAGTTCAGGAGATATAGGGACAGTAATGTTGAAGGCCGCCATCTTTAAAAATGGCGGATGTGAATGTCGGATAAGGTCACATGTAAAATAGTAGAAATAGCTGCCTCCGAAAACCTATATTTTGAGCTAATGATGACAGCTATGTGTGATGCAGTTCTCAAGATATGAGGATTATTAGTTTTGGCGGCCATTAAAAAAATGGCCGCCAAAAGCGTCCAGGACAAATTCAGAAATGCCCCTGGGTATAAATATCTTCGTATTGGTGTTACTTACTATGTGCCAAGTTACATGCTTTTATTTAAAAATGCATGATGTTTTACTTATCTGCCGTACCACTACCTGCATAACCAAAGAACGACCGACTGCTGGGATTCAGAATAATACTCCCCAACTGTTTTGCTAAAATCATTAGAGGTGTGAGCTAAATAAACTCTTATAATCGTACTTGGGGACTGACGGAATAGCACGATTGTTTAGTCTAGTTAGAGTAAAACCTATCGTTTGTTGAGCGTCAAGTCGGACAAAAAGGCGGGCGAGATGCGCGTAAATATGTTTTATAAAATTAATGAGAGCTAACAGCAGGCCATAACCTCTAGCGCAAATCCGGCTAATAAACAAATGCGCGCTAGCTAATCAATCAATTTGTGCATGAAATGTTTTATTCAAATTTTATTAAATCGTATCCGTGGTGAATATCGAGGCGACGCAAATAAAGCATCAGAAATAAAAGCGATAGCGTGCGGTGCAAACAGGTGACGTGAGCGCCGAGATAATGTGCGCGGATACTAGTGGAAGCCTAGATTCCTGATCAGTGCAGGATTCATGTATATTGATATTTAAAATAAATAGTATACATATACAAATAATACAGTAGCTTTTTCATATATGCGTTCATTGCTTCAACGACATAGCAATATTTAACACTCACGTTTAATTTTATTAAGATATAAGTGAAATTGTCCGTTAAACGCTAGTGTAAGTGTTGTCATCCTCGGTTTTAAACACATACTGACTCTAAACATACGAATGTTTCCATAGTCTGTTAAATTCCATGTCCTGCTATGTTATGTTACATCTGTCCACATACATCTAGATTGCTTCGCACGTAAAACTCAAACCTGTCGTTTTTTAAACAACGACTACAAATGTATACGTAACGTGTTCACTAATAGAGGCGATTATGTCCATAGTTACGTAAACGTTTTTAAGCGCAAAACATAGGAAGAACGTATGTTCAGCAAATTTAGTTGATGTCAATACGTATTAGTTAAAAAACAAGCGATACGAAAATGAAAACACATTTAAGCTGAATCAGGATTTTGTATGTGGACTTTTGCATATATCGTAGACAAATCACTTATATATATTGACACTTGCAAATATTGCAGGCTAAATTCTCATACTTTAAGTTATCACAACATTAATACAAATGTTTTGATATCTGGAGCAGGCGTATTAATAATAATTATGTCAGAGTCCTTCAACATCTGCTATATCTACAAAGGTATGCGTGTTAATCTGCATATATCTTTGCATCAGTTATATGGTTTCATCTCTAATTAAACCGAAATTAAACTAGTATTAACATTCTGCATATTGGCTTCATTAAGTGAATGTGCTTGGACACTAATTGGAACGATGGAATGTCTGTACTAGCACATTCATTGGCTTCATGCAATGGCTGCAGTGAGGCACTTATTGTAAACACGTCACGTCACATCAGCCATAACGAAAAATTGTCGATATCTACAATACAGCACACATGAGATCGAGCGAGTAATGGTTGTGACCATTACGCGGTCGTAACGGTCTAATCCGTAATTAAAACTCTGAGCAGAGACGTAGCGCCGACCGCCGCGCCGTCTGCGCCAGCTGCCAGTGTCACGGCAGTCGTGTGGAGCAGCGCAGACTGCGTGTGATGATCCCTTGTCCGCGCGCTGCCGTGTTCTAGCTCAACCAGCCAACAACTCGCGCTGCTACATGGGGCCAGGTAGGTGCGACCGTGTGGTCCGGTTGTCTTAGATTTGCAAAAGTCTCATTCTGTATAGTTTACCTTGTGGCGAAAAGAGCAGGAATAGTTATTGAAGGATTTGTTGCACATTCGGACTTGTACGTGTTTGCAGAATCAACTGCGTTATTGTTGTGACCCGGCAGGGTCCTCGAGGCACGGGAGCACTTGCCTATGTAGCTTTTGTTGTACACATATGAAGGCACTTGCCTTTGTATAACTTCTGTTTTACACATATGAAGGCACTTGGTGCACATGTAGCCTTCGCTATACACGTATGAAGCTCTTGCATATGTTGCCTTTTGTACAGGTGTAAATACACTTACATATGTAGGCTTTGTTGAACACGTATGAAGACACTTGTATATGTAGTCTTTGCTGTACACTTATGTAGACACTTGCATCTTCAGCATGTGTTGTACACGTCTGAATACTTGCGTTTGTAACCGTTGTTGTACAGGTATGAGGTCACTTTCACATGTAACCATTGGTGTACGGGTCTGACATTTGCGTCATATGTAGCCTTTTTGTGCACGTACAAAGACACTTGTATATATGTAGCCTTTGCTGTACACGTCTAAAACACACGAAGGCGCATGCATATGTAACCTAGACGACTAGATACTCACAGGTGCTGATATATGTTGTTCGTCGATATTGTTGGGTGTAGTTGGTGATGACTTGTCGACGTACATTAGTGGGATCGACTTAATTGAAAATTGATATCGTATATATGTGTTTATCATTGTGTGAATATTGTGTTGATTTGTTCATGCAGATACCTACGCGTGTACATGTTTGTTGGTGTGTTTATTCGTTTGTGTATTCGTGTCTGTGTGTCTGTGTGGCTGTGTGTCCGTGTGTACGTGTGTCTGTGTGGCTGTGTGTCTGTGTGAGTGTGGTGTGTGTGCATGTGTGCATGTGAGCGTGCGTACGTGCGTGCGTGTGTGTGCATACCTATTAGCATGGTGAATGTTACATGTATTTCATAAATGCAGGTTACACTCACACTTATGAATTGAATGTGTGTGTGTACGTCAATACGATATATTGGGCAAGGAAACGGTCCTGCATGACGCAATGTGGTCGTTCACGATCACTTCTCCTGTTTCTTACCAAACTGTAATTCTGTTTGCAATTTCCGGGATGGGCGACAACCTGCGTCAAGTGAGCTATTTTCCCATATTGTGCCTTTACACTCGCCGGTGAAGTTATTAAGAAAGCTAACGAAACAGAGCAGTCGGCGCTGACAAGTCGTTCACTTAGCCGAACTGCCATTGTGACAGTATCGATTATGCCTGGGTGAGGTGTCAAGTGTAGGGTTATCAGGCCGTTCGCTCTTATTCAACCTCCGTAAGAATCATAACGCGTCGTTTGCCGTCTTAGCACGTCGTTTGTGCCACACGTGCTCAGAAATCACCCGAAATGCACCTGGGCGGAAACGCGTCCCCCATTAACACGTTCTGTGCAACACGTGCATTGACACCGAGTCGCTGAGTGGGCCGGAGACACCGTTAATGCATAAGCTTGTAAACAGACTGTTCTTAAGTGTCTTGATACGCCAGTCTTATTCTCGGTTGACGTTACATTACTTAAACCGCATGTCCGTGTATGTGTGTTGTTTATGTTGTTTTGGTACCTGAAATGTACTGTGCTGTATTCGTGTGTTTCTGTGTCTGTATATATCTATCTATCTATCTATATATATATATATATATATATATATATATACAAACATAGAAACACACGAATACAGCACAGTACATTTCAGCTACCAAAAAACATATATATACATATACATACATATATGCAGGGTCACCAGGTTCACAGACTTGGCGCGTGAGAGGACCTCTGTATTGGGACTCGGTCTTTCCAGGAGATCCCGATTATGCGCCGCAGGCAGCTCATGTGAAATGAGTTCAGTCGATTCTCCTGAGTGGAGTACAGTGTCCAGGACTCATTGGCGTATAGAAGTGTACTCAGCACGCAGACGTTGTGCACTGCCACCTTTTTGTGCTCCTTCAGCAGTGTGTTGTTCCAGACTCTCTTTATAAGCCGAGCGAGTGTTGAGGCTACTCTCCCAATCTTTTTGCTGATTTCTGCTTCTAATGAGAGGTTGTCGGCAATGGTTGACCCGAGGTAGGTGAATACGTGGACGACATCTAGCTTATAGTTGTTTATAGTGTTGGCTGGGGGAGTGACCACATCCTGTCCCATGATGTTAGTATTTATCAAGCTGAATGTTAATCCTAAATCCGTGCATGCCGTTGCAAAGCGGTTCATGAGGTTTTGTAGCTTGTCCTCAGTATGCGTGATGACCGCTGCATCATCCGCAAACAGAAAGTCTCTGAAGAGGGCGAGGGGCACCGTGGTCTTCGCTTTTAGACGGGACAAGTTGAGTAGTGTTCCTTAGATCTCGTGTGCATGTACACTCCTTCTGTCGAAGATCCAAGGGCTTCAACATAAGGGCAAAGAATATCCCAAACGGGTAGAGCCTTTGTACAGAATTGTAGCTCTCATATCATCGTGGGATGACGTGAATACGCTGCAGAACTTTGGATGGCATCCTATCTTCGGTAGGATGTTCAGCAGACCATCCCTGCTCACAAGGCCGAAGGCTTTGGTAAGATCGATGAAGACAGTGTATGTTCTGATCCCTGCATTTCTCCTGTAACTGTCGAAGCGAAACGATCATGTCAGTAGTTGATATATTTGCTATGAAGCCACACCGGGATTCAGCGTAGACTCTGACAGCGAGTATGTGTAGTGTGTTCAGAATGACACGAGCAAACAACTTGCCAACTATGCTCAGTAGTGATATGCCTCTGTAATTGTTGCAATCACTTATGTAAAGCGTGATGATGTTTGCGTCCCTCGTGTCTTGCGGCAAGGCCCCCTGACACCAGCATTGACAAAGAAGTACGTGTAGGGGTTCGAGTAGAGCTCTTGCCGCACTTGATGATTTCAGTTGGAGTTCCATCGCTTCCAGGTGCTTTTCCACTGGAGAGGTTGTACATACATACATACATACATACATACATACATACATGCATACATGCATGCATACATGTATGGATGTATGTATGTATGTATCTATGTATGTATGTATGTATGTATGTATGTATGTATGTATGTATGTATGTATGTATGTATTTGAGAAAAATGGGTGTACTGGTCTCAAGTATCTTCTGTTAAGGATTTGGAACATGAACGAAGACCCTAATGCACTGGCAACAGAGTCTAGGTGGCGAATGTGAACCCTAAACCCAGACATCTGATAAAATCAGTTTAGTCCTTTCGGGTAGATGGTCTTCTCTGCAAAACAATTTTTGTAAATTAAACCTAAAAAATAAAAACATGTGTGATTAATGGTACATCTAAATA
This sequence comes from Escarpia spicata, assembly GCA_963995525.1. Lineage (NCBI taxonomy): Eukaryota > Metazoa > Annelida > Polychaeta > Sabellida > Siboglinidae > Escarpia > Escarpia spicata. The sequence continues at coordinate 37,022,938 of OZ023206.1, forward strand.
ACGACTATCGGTCTACAACCGAGACGAGAATGCGTGATTATCCAGTCATGGCACAGGGATGCATTCAGCCGTTACATTCCCATGCCACTGAACATTAAACAATGACCAATAGGTCAAGGCTGAGGATAGTAACCGGGGGTTACCCTCCTCTGTCCTGTTAAATAACATAGATGAATACATATATTTATTTTATTTTTTTACTGAACATTCTTCAGGATAGTTCGTTTTCAAATTAGAAACTTTCATTTGTCATATCCAAGAATCATGTTAAATTACCTGGTAGAGGCTTTCGTTGACGTGTCACGCCACTCAGACCAATTGTCGACTACACACAGACAATAGCATACAGAGTATCCAGAGAATTGGCCAACATACCACAACCACTTGTTGGAAAAACAGAACACCATACGGAAAATTCACAAGAATTGGTGAAAGAAATGACAAAGCTGAGAATGGAAAAAGGAGAATCATTTGTGTCATATGACGTTGTGTCACTGTTCACGAAGACCCCAATCAGAGAAGCTTCCAAAGTCATCAGAAAAAGACTAGAGAATGACAAGACACTAAAGAAGAGAACAAATATAAACGTAGACGACATCATGGAGTTGTTGAAATTTGTCTTGGAGACGACATACTTCAGATTTGGAGGAGAAATTTACCAACAGAAGTTTGGGGTAGCCATGGGCAGTCCAGTGTCCCCCATTGTTGTGAACCTGTACATGGAGGACCTGGAGCAGAAAATCATAGCCACAGCCCCAGTCGATTGCCAACCGAGAAACTGGAAGCGATATGTGGACGATGTAATTTGCCTGGTACACACAGGAAAGGCAAAGAAATTACAACAGCACATGAACACTGTAGACCCCACAGGTAGCATCATTTTCACGAGGGAAGACGAAGAGAACAACAGCATGCCCTTCTTGGATGCAAAGTTCACCAGAAAGGAAGATGGCAGTGTGAAGTCCACAGTGTACAGGAAGAAGACGCACACTGACCAATACCTGAATTTTGCATCCCACCACCCCAAACATCAAAAGTTGGGAGTTGTCAGAACCCTTATGAACAGGTGTGAGACAATAACTTCGGAGGAGGGGGACAAGAAAGAAGAGGTGGAACACCTGAGAGGAGCTCTAAGAGTATGTGGCTATCCGTCGTGGGCCTTGAAAAAGGTGACAGATAGCAGTAAGAAGAAAAAGACCAACAAAAAGACTAAGGACAAAAACTATCGGAGCCAAGTAGTCATCCCATACATAAAGGGGGTCTCAGAGAGAGTACATCGAGTACTGAAAAAGTATGGAGTAGCAACGGCCATGCGTCCCCACACCACCCTCAGGCACCTGTTGGTACATCCCAAGGACAAAATACAGCTAGAAGAACAGGGCGAACTGGTGTACCAAATACCGTGCAAGAATTGTGGTGCTGAGTACATTGGGGAGACAGGAAGACTACTCAAAACAAGACCGGAAGAACACAGAAAGGACGTAGACAACACGAAAAATGAGAAATACACAAGGAGCGGGAAAAAAAGATTGATGTCTACCATCAATAAATCCGCCCTTACGTATGCTAAAAATACTCTGTATGCTATACGACAACTGAAAACCATATCATAGACTGGGAGGGAGTGAAAATTGTAGACAAAGAACCCAACAGAAGAATTCGGCACATCAAAAAAGCCATCTGGATCAGAAAAACCCAAACACCCATCAACAGAGACGAGGGCAATTACGAACTGCCTCACGTGTACGATGACGTCATTCAGCGTCATAGGTACTGATGAAGTCGGCGTGACACGTCAACGAAAGCCTCTACCAGGTAATTTAACATGATTCTTGGATATGAAAAATGAAAGTTTCTAATTTATATTTTTGTTTTGTTTTTTGTTTTGTTAAACATGCACACATACATATACAATCACAGACGGTTCGCTGCTAGATAGAAAACGTATTTGCGACACGATGGTGTTCATCTGAATCAAAGGGGGACGATGCTGTATTTAAAAAAACATACGGTGGCCGTACGAAGGTATGCGCTGAAATTAAAGTAAACACGGGGTTGCGAAGTTGTGGTGCTGTCCACAGAGCCGCTAAGCTAAACACCCCACACCTCCACAAATACGTGTCCTGTTATTAATAATTAATACATGGGTATTCAGTAATTATTCCTGACGGTAAACCTGTAAAAACAAAATAAGCCATTCCATTGTGTATGAACTATATCTATCCTATCATAGTTGTACAGAAGACGGAAACATGTGAAGCCGAACGAGCCAGCACTGCTGCAACGCGACAACCCCACATGCTGCCTAATCCCCCTAACAACTACACAATTGCACTAACACTACGACGTCTCACAGTGTCCTAAGCGCTAAGGTCATTGTTCTGTAAAAGTCCATTGTTCATTGTAATTTGGTGGCCACTAGCATATCTTTCAGGTTCTTGTTCTTTGAGAATACTGTTATAAATCTCGGCGTGTATATTTCTGGATCCTGGGTTTGTAGCAGTTTATAGGTGGCTTTAGCTAGTTTAGCAATTGTTCGTCCCTGGTGGGAAACGAACGCAAACGCATTTAGCTTGTTGATAAGTGATGACATCCCCGTTGTTGAAGAAAACGCAAGTTTTCTATTTTAAGCGTATACGACTATCCGTTTTTGTTGCACCGATGGATTCGCCTGCTTATCAAACTAAACTATTAGACGAACGATATATTGGATGTCGCCACTGTTCAATAGTTTCCTCTTTCCCCGACGTCAATTTTAATAAATCACCATATCTCTTTCAAAATGTTGCATAGATGCCAGAGTGCCATATTAGCATAACGATTATTTTGTCTTGCGATAGACACATCAGTTATTCCCTGGAATGAGATATATAGTTAGCCAGACAATATATAAAAATTATCTATTCAACTCGACTTTCTGGTCATCTCATTTCTAATTCATTTGCAGAACAGTTGTTTTGGTGAATTCACCCGACAACTTATTAATTCATGTAATGTTTGCCGAAACACTAATTCAAATGACCGTTAAAGTTGAGATAATTTTGTGAGTGCACGAAACAACTATACACGAGTTTCTGCATTTGTGTCGACATTCCATGCCCTGTTGAAAATCACATTGGCTACAGATTCAGTGATTTGTTGACCCGGCAATTGATTTTTGTAAAGTACCAGTTGTAACGACCAAAATGAGTTCTTTCAAACATTGCGCAACAGTGTAAATGTATGCAAGAAAACCTGACGTGTATCGTGCAAGGGAGGGTTACCGGTAGATGAAAAAATGATGCTTCGGGAGATGGCAGTAGTATCTAAGTCGATATTCAGATTATAACTTATCGTGGACTGTTGTTAGGTGGTTAACAAACACACGCACTATAGTTTTAGTGGCATTTGTCGTGCGTGATTTATTACGCAGGGTTCGACAAAGGATCTTCACTCCAATGACAAATAATTGTGTACCTATGATGCCGGAAGGGGTCAAGTGTATACTCTTGCATTACTTTCCCATGCGAAAATGTAGTAGTGTAATATATTAAAACAAATTGCCAAAGTTGAGCCATGTTCCAATTCCCCCTAAACACGGCAGTAGTTAAATAATAAAATCAACTAACATGAGAATATGTTGCGAGTACACACTTAACTAATTACAATGAAAGAAACAGCAAGGCTTACATAAATGATTTGAAACGTAACGTATATACAATGTTTGATTCCATGTTTCATATTTATTCAATTAAATCCTTTTCAATATGGCTAAGCACTGTATGAACATATTTTTGTTGATAACAAATATAAAAATTTGCGTAGACGACCGGTCTCTGTGTATTTTATAATAAGTTTGACGAAGGTTTTGCTAAACAATTTCAAACATCGACAAGAAAATACAAAATATATGTCTACCTCCCGTTTACGTGACAAAAATGCTTGACTAAGACCATTTCATGTTTACACCAATAACAGCCACTGCTTTACAAATTGTCTGGTCCATGCGTGTAGTGTGGACATGTTTCATCCGGCGTTTGATGGAGTGTTTCATTGCAAGACATTCTAGGACATTGCAGGAGTAATTTGGGGCATTCCCCTCGCCGTCTCACTGATTGTTGATCGTCTCTGTACTTGACACGCTCTGGTAGCGACAGCCAATGGTTTTGACGTCACGTATCATTAGCTTGTCAATACAGTCTGATAAATTGATGTCGCCGCAGGGCGTGCAGTGGTGAGCTGTGTGTGGCAGTGTGTGGTTGACAATTGGGTGTGGTTAAAGCAAAACGTCTTCCTTGTTTTGTAAGGAATATCTTTGTTAGGTCTGTAGCCATTAATCGTGATAAGGGGTGAGCACGACTGAAACACCATTAATGAAATTGGAAAAAACAGTAGCTTGGAGCAACGCACCAAACGCAAGTGTTTGTGGCGCCAACTGGAAAATGTTCCGCCATTAACTTTTGACAACTGAAAAAGTAACTAACTATACATAACTACTTTTGTGTTTTACCACATCGCCAATTGGTAGATTAGAAAGCAATCGTTGGAGGAAGCGAATGAATATAGACACAGGCGTGTGGACGTCGGTGCCTCGGAGGAGGTGCACTTCGAGTGACCCGAAGTTAACGTATTCATGTTATTTAAGTTTATATAGTAATGCGTGTTTTCGGACATGTAACTGATTTGTACCGTCACGGTAATGAACACAAGTTCATTCACAGTGGTAGAAAAAATCCCTGTTAATGGACAAAATGGAGCATACCGAGAACATACCACGTACTCCATAAATTATAGCAATTCATCTGAACACGAATGACTAAACTGCACTGACTAAACAACTATCTGAGACTGGTAGACCGATGAAAAGTGGTTCAAGCAGTGTACCGAACGTAGCAGTACAGTTGAATCAGTTAGCGTTGGTGGATATCAGGTTCCTTTCATCAAGTTGACGTCCACGCACGCACTGTATATATAGTTTCGGAAGTGACTGTACTGTTTGTGTAGGTCCCACTGCCCCACTCACTGCTCTATGTATGTTCACGCGGATTGCATTAGTAGCACAGCATGCGGTTTAATCGCCGGAACGTGTTTCCACAATAAAGAATGATCGCATAATTTGTGAAACCGACCAATTCACAGCATGGAGGTTTGAACTCGCATTTGTTTGCGAAAAGCGAACGTTTGCACAATCTTGCCACGATGTATAAGTCTGAACGTAGGTATCTACCACTTCAAACTTTTCTCATACATCGATAGTAGACATGTTACCACCTTTGTCAAGTTGTGACACAAGAATGTGATGTAGACACAAACTAATGAAATTTCTTTCACGCGATGTCTGCATCATAATGTCAACACGATCAGTTCCGGCGTATCTGTATCTATGCCCGCGCAGTTACCTACTTCTAACAACACTGGTGTCTGGTTGGTCACGGGGCTTGTGTGTTATAAGATATTACATTGAGCAATATGAGCAATACACTGGCCATCTCGATCGTACGCACACAACTTCTGTCACGCTTAGTATATCGAGAATGTCAACGTGATGAACTACCGCGAAAGTGCGTAAACGCGGAGAGTTCGAAACTTACTTAAATGGACGTCTGCCACTTTTTAGAAAGGTTACTCGCACTCGATGACCGCATCATGATGTAAAAAAAATTAGGTCTGTCGTGATAGCATGCCTGTGCAGTTACATAGTCATACACCCTGTGTCAGAAAGAGCACATTGCGAGTGTATATGTGCAATGAGATGTTATATTGGGCAATATGCTGGCGCGCTGGCACACACACGAAGAGAACTACCGCTTCGACAGACGTGAGCAACGGCGGTTGACCAATCCATTCAACAGGCCAGTGTGGTTCACGACATTACCTTTCGCGTAGGCGACAGTACCACGTTTGTCACCGCTCCCTTAACAGGCGTACGTACTGTTGCATGCATACAAGTAAATATAAAAGTTCTTATATAGCGCAGTATATAAAGACTGCTCAAAGCGCTTTTACTCTTTACTCGTGAAAACCAGTGCCGGTTTGATTAAAGTGATCCACACCGTGAAAGACTTGAACTTCGCGTAACCGGTTAGCGCGACCGAGGACAGGGCTGATGCCGCCGCCACCTGACACTCGTCGTCATCAACAACAGACTGTCATGTCAAATGTCAGTCGGCCTACACTATGTTGAATATTAATGCAAATTATATTCAGTATTTTGTTCTTCTTGTATTGTAAGTTTGTCGTACTATTCACAAAGTGAAAACTTCTGCTATTTTTGTTACAAGTATGGTGCCTTTTTAGCCATTATTTTTCAATTTCTCCTAATTGTTTTCTAGATACTGGATAGCCGGCTAGCAGAAATCTATTATTTTGGAAAAAGTTATTCATGAACTTTTCGACATATGTGATGTTCGTTTATTCAATGTATTTCTTTTTTTCATTTATTCCTTTCTTGTTATAATAATAATAATAATGGTTTATTACATAAACTATGATACATTCCAATCAATAGATAGATTGCCATAGTTTCTGTAATGAGGGTATAAAGCCACCAGTGGCTGATTAGCCCTCACAATACATGTGATACATATGTAAATTTCATGGTGCAAGATAACAATTTGTGTGATTGAAGAAAGAAGAAAAACAGCAACATGAATCACAGCAGTACTATTTTCATGAATACTTCATTTAAAATTGCAACAAAGAATGCTATTTATATAAGTCATTAATATTATTTACTAGCAAAAAATGCTTGAGTTGACGTTAATAAGTTGCCATGATTTGAGAAGATTTGATTGATTTTGCTTTAATAACAGTTGATAGTGATTTCTTTCTGGTATTTTAAAAATTTAGTTAAGCTTATTGCGGTATGCTTTATAGTTATTTTCATTAGTATGGGTAGGTGTTTTTTGTAGTAGGCGAATAATTTATTTTTCAATTTTATGGATGTCTTCAGCCCATGTGATAGCCATGGTTTCCTATTACTGTAGTTTTGATTAATCTTTACTTCAGAAAAGCAGTTAAGATAATGCTTACCAAACTGTGAACAGAAAGCACCATATGCATTATTTGAGTCATCAAGCTCAAAACTAACAAGAGATCAGTCAGCGTTAGTTGGACTTGTTGACAATGATTCTCAGACAACCATATGCTTAATTATGTTGGATTTAAGAAGTATCATAATTACATACAACTTGAACAACAATGTGATTTTAAACATCCTTCTTTTTTCAATAACTGCTTGGCTGTAAGGCTTTTGTGTATAACGAGACTGCCGAAATGTGTGTTTTCCTTACTTAACGTCAGCAAAGAAACTGTCAGGAGCCAAAAGTTAAAAATATATGAAATAATAATATTCATTTTTGGTAATGCGTATGCTGTATTATATTCTCACACCTTTTTGTTGATACAATCAGTACGTTGTATAATACGTGTCTGCACAATTTTCATAATAGTCTCATTTCAAAATCATAATAAACACAAATTTATTAATTTGTGTTTTACAAGGAATTCCACCATGTGGTCTCTAATAATTTGCATAAAACTGCTGTTAAGCTCACTGGTCTGAAATTATCTGTCTTGCACCTCGATCCCTTTTTAAATAATGGTGTAATGTTTGCTTCTTTCCATTTTAGTGGAACAATTCCCTCTTGAACTGACAAGTTAAAGAATATAGCAAGTGGTGTACTCATTTGATCTACAATTTCCTTAAACAGTTTTGGTGGTATCCCGCCAACTGCAGGTGATTTGTTTTCTTTTGTCATCGTAATTTTCTTTGATATCATTTCAGGAGTAACAAACAACTGCCATAATTTATTTGATTCATCCCCCTCAAATTTAGTAACTGGTAATGGCAGTGAACTCTGCAAAACCCGCCACCCCGCACAGGGAGAAGGCGGAGAAAGGTGAGAAAATGTCAGTGAACTTATATTGTTTGTGGCAAACACTGAGCTGAAATACTCGTTCAGGGCCTCTGCCATTTGAAACCCATCATATATTACGTTTCCTGCGCTGTTTTCTAGTGGTCCCAATGATACTTATGCAGATCCCAATAAAAGCTATAATATCCTTGATAAAATTGTTACTACTGCTATGGAAAAGATCTTACCTATTAAAATAATAAAATATAATAAATATAAACATAAGAAAACACCTTAAATTACTCAGGGCATATTAGGTTAATTAATTAAGTTTAGAAATAAATTATATGCAAGAATAAAACAGACTCCGGTAATTATGGATCAATATCGTAAACTCAAAACTAATTTGCATAATTATAATATAATTCTTAAAAAGAAACATTCGATTAGCTAAGCAGATGCATTATCAGTACAGTTTTGAAAAAGCATAAACATGATAATAAAAAGACATGGTGCTTAATTAAAGAAATTATTCAGATAAATCCAAAGAAAGAACAATTTCCGGATTCGTTCAAAGTGGACAGAGAAATGGTAAGCGATAAATGTATTATTGCAAATCAGTTTAACTCGTGTTTTACAAATATTGACCTAACTCTAGCGTCTAAGTTAACTACCACCTTAGCTCCCTAGCGCCTTGACCCATCTGTTGACAACTGGAAAACTACTTATGGACTTTGAGATTGACCAACCCTTTTGTTTTGATGCGCCTCTGAGCTTGGTTTCCAAGGATTTAGGCGCAATAGAAGTTATCTTATTATTAGTATTATTATTATAAATCCTGTTAAGATTGTTTGAAAAACCAAACACTTCACACCTCCAGTATTAAACCAATTAAAGTAGACCTGCTGTCAGCATAACTGATCACTTACCTCCAAAATTAAGTTGCGGAATAGATGGTATATCAACCAAAATATTAGAATTGATAACACGTGATATTAGCAAAGTCACCCTAATTATAGATCAATCCATCATGACTGGTATATTTCCAAACAAATTAAAAATTGCTAAAGTTATACGTCTTTTCAAAAAAGGTCATAATTCTAACCTTGACAATTATCATCCAATTTCAATCTAGCCAGCTATTAAAAATGTTTGATCATTTGAAGATTTTTACTATAATAGGCAATACTGTTTTAGAAAGAAACATTAAATGATGCGGCACTTGATCTTTGTAGGAGTTATTTATACAATCGTAAACAATATGTAGAAATTGATAATGTCAAGTCTAAAGAAACAGGGTTCAATTTGAGTACCCCTCTTGTTTATTATATACATAGATGGCGTAGCCTTTTCGAATGACCTTTTTCGTAACTTATGCAGATGACACTATTCTTCCTAATACACTAAGGGCATTTAAAGTTTCAGAAGGCCAAATGCAACGTGAAAATATTAATAAAGAACTGAACGTTCACTAAATACCCAAAAAACGAATTGATGATTTGTCTTATGCCTCAAAAGAAAGTAGAATACCCTCTATTATAAATAGATGAGACAAACATTGAAGATGTAAATGATTCCAATTTTTTAAGCATAAGCACCATAAATAAACATTTAAATTGGCAGAGTCACACAAACAAAACAAAATAGCAAACACAATAAATAAAACAATAGGAATTATAAATAAACTTAAATATTTTCCCCTAAAACATTATATATTATGTATACTTCTCTTATCCTCCCTCATATTAATTATGGTATCCTCTAATGGTTTCATCAGGCACATGGAATTTTTTACATTACAGAAAAAAGCAATGCGAATAATATCCATAAATAAATACAATGCTCACACAAGGCCTATTTATAAAGCACTCCGATTACTAAAGTTGGATGACATTTATAGACTCCAGCAACTAAAATTCTACTACCAATTAATTAACAATCAGTTACCCGAATATATTTCAAAGTTATTCCTTGCACACACAACTATGACATTCATCAACACAACACACGTAAACACAATGATCTGCGTAAGCCTAGAGTCAAACATGAATTTGCTATAAAAAAATTAGATATCGCGTAGTTGAGACAGTTAATAATACACCAGACACTAACATTCAGAACATTTATACACACAGTCTACATGGTTTCTCAAGTTACATCATAAATTACATTATTCTAAATTATGTATCATGCTGTTTTATCCATAATTGCTATATTTGTAATTCTTAAAGCAATTATTATAATTTACTAATCTGATCATACTGTGTACATGTTGTTATTGTTTACATTTGTGGGGTGGCTCCCGTGCTAGCGACAATATATGTCTTAACGGGAGTCTCCCCGACCTTACATATTATTCATATTACCGATGGGTTAGTATATTTAATGAGTATGTGGACATGGCCAAATTAATTCAATATTGAATCTTGAATCTCTTGGATCTTACTCCCTGACATACCTGTTCAATCGAACACCATCTCGATTTCTCTAGGAAGCATTCAACCACGCTGCAGTTAATGCGCGACGAATATTCGTACTCAAATATCCACCTCTGTCTATAGCCAGGTATTCATTTATAGAACTGGATGAACTGGTACAACGTAAAATTAACGAACTTGCCCAATGTTCGACGAGGCAGCATATAATTCGAAACCAGGTTCTCTCGATTAAGAGTCCGGTGTTCTACACATTACGCCACAGTGCTCCACTTAATATCATCTTATTGAGAGTACACAAGACATGCATGGGTCGGTAGTTGTCGTTTTGTCAGTAAGCCCCCTAATCTGAGTTGAGGATAACCTTTGTGAGTTTCTGCACATTGCAAACATGTCATTCGTCCTGCTGGTGTTAATGAGCGGCGTTAGATCGATGCCATAGTGGCTGGAGAGGGGGCGTTCACCAATCGACCACGGCCTATGTCAGCTCAGGCGAATATCTCAGGATTCAATGCCTGACGTTACCGTTGTTCAGTGGTTTTGCCATGGTTTCTGGGCTCGAGAACGAGCATGCAACTGTCCCAATATGTGACGTCGATGCAGTTGACGCATCTCTTGGCAGCATTGGTGCTACTTACATGTGAAGACACCAGACGGGTCGTTTCAATATATCAATCTAGCTCCTGTCTCTCATGGTTTCTCGTCGATACCGGCAGAGTCAAGTTGTCTCTTTGTGCCGTCTATTTATAGCGTAAACGCCCAGAGTTTCGCTTGATCTTGCTCTAAGAGACAGCTATTGTGTTGGGGTTTGGACACAACAATGCGTTGGTAGTAGGTCAATATTTTGTACACAAATTTACATTTATGCAATAACCAACACAAGTCTAATGTAGTTTGAGAATTGAAATTGACCAAAGGATGATGTTTTTTATTTGAAAGTGGATTGCTTCTAATGCAGCCACTTTTGGGCATACAGATAGTAGGAATGTGATGTCTAACATGCAAACCAGAAGGGAAACTGAACCCTTGTACAGCCCCATCAAAGTTTCTCAGGCACATATTCCTACAACATGATGACAATATTACATACATACATAATTTGTTGCTATAGAGGAATAAAACCACTACGAATATAAACCTAAGCAAACAATACAAACATTCCACCACCAATAGACACATGCAATTACAAAAAGGTGGGGCCATTCCGCCTATCCTGTATAAACATAAGAAAAAATGTATTCCGTTTGCAAAACAAAAAGCCTGTTGATGCACCAAAACCCAAAACATTCAAGAATTGGGGATATGCCCCTGTGCTCAAACCGAAATTTGGGAAAGCGAAATTTTTCAAATTCTTTTTCTAACAACGGTGTACAATAGTTGTTTTATCTAAACGTGCCTAGGCAGAAAGGTGGGGAGGAGGGAGGATTTAGAAGTATCAGGATATATACGACATGACACACAGATACCCAACGCAGAAATGGCGGCTTAACCGCTAATCCGATTCAAAGGTTGGGGCCTAATCCTGACATGTCGTGTTTGGCTGAAGGCGCTGGGTGGTTTCACTAAGCCAAACAGCTGGTAGTAATTATCGCCTCAGCCACTTAGCTCAATACCCACACTAAGCCTGTCCTGGCCATTGCATAAAATACAGTATGCCCTGCGTTCATACCTTCATTTATGCAATAACCAACACAAGCCCATTGTAGTTTGAGAATTGAAATTGGCCAAAGAATGACGTTTTTTTTATTGGAAAGTGGATTGCTTCTAATCCATCAACTTTTGGGCATAACGATAGTAGGAATGTGATGTCTAACATGCAAACCAGATTGGAAACTGAACACTTGTACAGCTCCATCAAAGATTCTCAGACATAAATTCCTACAACATGACGACAATATTACAGACATACATTATTTGTCGCTATAGAGGTATAAAACCACCACGAATATAAACCTAAGCAAACAATACTATCATTCCACCACCAATAGATACATGCACTCAGTTAGTCTCAGATGACATACGTCGAACGTCATCTAGGCTACGCACCGGAATCGTATTGGTTTACCTGAGTCTCTGTCGGAGCAATAGTTATTGTTATCAGGTATACTGACTATGTCTCTCAGAAGCTGAGTTGAAGTTGATTAGATATCTGCAGGAATGATCTTTTGAACTCCTGTTCGAAGGTCTCCGGGTGCTCAGTTATCTAAGTACGTGTTGCCTTGTGGGATTCCTTGACAATCTGATACTGGTGCTAACATGGCTTATTTACCCTGGCTACGTTTTTGTCTTTACAATCTTACGAACGAAATATTCGATTGTTTCAACAATTGACGAACAAAATCAAAATGTCAAGATAAGAGTGGATTGTAGAAGAAAAGGGTTTCATGAACGTAAGTCATGTCCTGGCAGAGTTTCTTAAAATACTCAATTTACTCACCTGTTTAATAAAAATAACTGTTTTATAGCAGTACGAAGTGTATCAAGGAATGACACGAATAACGTCATGGACGCAATCACCCGCCTATAAATCACACAATGAAGAGAGAAAGCATGCAACGCGATTTGTTTAGGACCACGACATCTGATCCAGATCCAAGCAGTACAGAACACTACACACTCCAAGCACATTGCTCCAATCAAAGCGTTTGGCTTCGATGAACTCAGCGAGTTTCTTTACATATATCCCCTTTCGGGTTATCGCAAATTACGTATTCCTCCTTCCAACAGCCATTTGTGTTGTACCTGACGAGCACCATCAATGGAGATCTTAACATAACACATAGTAGGTAGATTGGCCAAAGGTTGATGCTGAACAAACCACCATTTAAAAATACATATATTCCCTGTCATTTGGTACCCAGAGAAAGCTCACGTATTCTTTCCAAAGAGTATAATTTGAAAGATAAATTATCCAACAAGTTCAGCACTCTTCTTAAAAAACAAGATTGGTAATTATTTTTGCAAAGGTACAATCAGCTGCTCAAATATGGCGTGAGGCTTCTTTTATCTTGCTATTTCCAATTGCACAAGACGTGATGTCTCCACTCTTGCTTGCGCGTTTTGTAAATTTTGCCTGATTAATTCAAACAGAAAATGTCCTTGAAAAATAACAACAAAATGAACAACAGCTTTCACGGGAAAGCACGACAACCAGTTTGAAAACCGTTGTAAGTGACAATGGCATGGTAATAACAGCATGACAATAAGAAAAGATCACTCAACAACATAATTTACATGTGGCTATTGAGAATAAAGGTAGGCGTATCATGGACAAACATATTGTAGATGTAATTAGACGTGCTCACGCTAGAATAGTTCTAGGTCACGTAATGAGACACAAAGCTCGAGACCATTTAATGAAAACAGAAAATACTGTCGACAGGTTTCGCAGCATGACTTGGACAGTGCAATAGAGACGTGTTGCTTGAAATGGGGAGTCGTGATCATGTACATTCGCAACAGTCACGGCATCCGGAGATGATGACAATAATGATGATGCCTGGTTGATTAATGGAATTTCCGGGGTTTTCTCCGATAGCGTGTTGGTAGATCGCTATCTTAGCACTAATGATCGTAATGAGCGCGTTATTTTGCCAGATCCTCTGATATATATATATATATATATATATATATATATATATATATATATATATATATATATATATATACATATATGGATCGTAGACAAGTTCCAAGCATGTGGTAAGTCGAAGAATCAGAGGAAAGTTCAGCGCAGACTGTTTGATGCGTCATCTATTGCTTGTACACGGGCCTGGTGTTATAAAAACATGCTGTCGTCGATATTGCAGACGATGTGTACATGTATGCCACTTTTTGATATATGTATATATATATATATATATATGTATATATATATATATACATATACATACACACACATATATATATATATATATATATAATCATATATATATATGTATATACATATACATATATATATATATATATGTATATATATATATATATATATATATATATATATATATATATATATATATATATACATATATATACTAACAACGTCGTCTACCGAGAGTCAGCCTGGTTGTTGTTTGCTGTATCGTTGTTCGCTTGACTGATGCATGTTTGTCACACACATCAACAAAAAGTGGCATACATGTACACATCGTCTGCAATATCGACGACAGCATGTTTTTATAACACCAGGCCCGTGTACAAGCAGTAGATGACGCATCAAACAGTCTGCGCTGAACTTTTTATTCGATCAATACATGATCACATTAAACAAGACTTTGCTGAGCTACGACAACGGTACACTGTCACTGTACAGTGATCGCTGCCGGACACTAAATACATTTTATTATAAACGATTATGAATCCACAATATAATGTCATTGTTCATTACTTGCTACAACATCCGAGATAGGCACTCTGATTTGTTTCATTTCAACTACCGTTCTAATCGATAGCTTAGTGTACTATCAATAGCTACATTGAATATTGATGCAGTTGCATCGTCACGTCAACAATCGCGATATATGTATAGTTCGATGGGCTGTTACATCCCTCGTTTTGTGGTTACTGTCGCTAAGTTATTTGAGCTATGGCGGGACAGCACAGAAGTACTTGACGCATACAATGGCTGGATCCTCCGTATTCCGATTGTTGAAGTTTTGTTTTCTGATCGTAGCAGTTGCACCGTTTGTATTTGCAGACTTGTTTACTTTCTCCAAACGCCGGCTCCGTTGGTCACAACGAGATGGTCCACAATTTTGTTATCCCACTCTTTAAATCTGGGGGTAAGTATATGTGCACTACTTATAGGCCTATTTCACTACTACTACACTTCTAAAAATATATTAGAAAAAAATGTTCAGTTCTCGTTTAGATAGCTTTATTACCAAACACAGATTTATAAACCCAAGCCAATATGGATTTCAACAAAATATGTCACGCACTAATAGATCGTGTTGATGAAATAACCCAATTATTGGATGCAAAAACTGTGCTATTGGTGTTTTTATCAATTTAAAAAAGGCATTTGACATTGTCAATCACCAACTGTGATGTAAAAAAATGGAAATTTCTTGGTATCCGAGGTGGGGCATTTAAGTGGTTAAATAGTTATCAAGAAAACAGAAAAGAACTTGTGTCCATTGACAAATGTAATTCTGTTGTGCGTAATATTTCATGTGGTGTCCCACAGGGTTCGATCTTGGGCCCCCCCACTACGTTAATGATATGTGTAACATATCTAATCTAGTAAAATACATCCTCTTTGCAGACGATACTAATATTTGTTTATGCAAATAGCAACATAAGTAAACTAAACGAAACAGTACGTAACGTACTGGATCAAATCTATATACATGGTTTGCAATTATATATTAACTCTGAACATATCTAAAATCAATTATATATTATTTGCTTAACAAAGAAGTTAATACAAAAATACGAAATATTAATATCAGAGTAAGGGTCACCAAGTTTTTGGGTGTGTTTATTGATGATCTACTAAATTGAAAAGCTCATATAAAATACGTACAATCAAAGCTTTCAAAAAGCACAGCTATAATGCATAGATGCAGTCATCTACTTGATAGAAATAGTAGACGTATTCTGTACAGTTCTCTCTTTTTGCCGTATTTAAATTACTGTGCAGAGATAGGGGAAACACGTACCCAACAAATACTAACTGTATTTTCTTATTACAAAAAAGAGTAATCCGCATTATATTTGGTGCAAGACGGTTGGATCATACAAACTCACTTTTCCAACAATTACATGTTCTAAAATTTCCAGTTATCATAGAACTGAAAACATTATTATTTATGTACAAAACCTACTATAGCTATTTGCCATCAAATATTCAGTGTTTGTTTACTAGACGGGAAATAGTATAGTCAATGCGAGCTGATTATGACTTAGAACTACAGAGAGTCTGTTTTACCATGCGATCAATGTCTCTTTGTGTAAAGGGAGTTACAATTATGGAATTATCTATGTGATCATTTAAAAATTAGTAATACTATTACTGCATTTAAGCGTAAATGCAAGAACCTTTATTTAAGAAATCTCTGGTTGTGGAAATGTAAACAAAATCATACACAAATATAATCGTGCCATTGAGGAAATGTGTAACAAAATGTGTAAAGATGTGTCCTTATCACATAATTTTAATTTTGAACATGCATATGTCCCATTACATAATTTCAATTATTGTAGCTAGATGGTTAGATAAATAGCAAATTCAATTAATATAATATCGATATCTCAATATACATGTACGTATGTATGTATATGTGTGTATGTATGTATATATGTGTGTATATGTATGTATATATGTGTGTATATGTATATATATATATATATATATATATATATATATATATATATATATATATATATATGTGTGTGTGTGTGTATGTATATTTACATTCATATGTATGTGTATACATATATGTATATATAAATATATGTCAGGGGTAAATTTACACAAAAGTCAATGACTTCGTATTTACCTCCTTCAAACATTATATATTCTCACTTGTATTATAGTTACATTTGTTTGGTTGTCTATAAATTGTTGCCAATGTTTTGAACAAACGTTAATTAATTAATTCATTCATTCATTCATCATAATATGCATAATTATCACCTCCTTCCTCATAACGTTGTCTACATATTTGTAATAATCTTCACTACTATTTTCAACTTCACCATAATCATCTTGGTAACCTTCATATTCGTCAACATTGTTTAGCTTCACCTACATCAAACTCTGCACATTTATCGTCATCATCGTCATCATCGTCATCATCACCTTCGTCTTCGACAGCTTTCTCTTCTTCATAATCTTTATATTTTTATGCATCACGGTCATTTTCGTCATCATCATATTTTTTTCGTAATTTTCTTTATCTTCATCTTAATCAACATTTTCACTACAACAATCCTCTTCACCCTAATCATCGTAATCTTCATCATAACCATCATCGTCGTCTTCATCATGTCTATATTTTAGTCTTTATCATCTTCTTTTTCTCCGTTATCATAGTATTCTTCTTCATCTTCGTCAGCATCCTCATATTGTGTGTGTGAGCGTGCGTGCGTGTGCGCGTATGTAGGATGTACGTGTTGTAGTCAATATGTGCAAATCTTTTTTGACATTAGTTGATTGTCAGTCATTGTTATTATAAAATGGGCATGAATGCATGTTCTTACAAAATGTGCAAACCTGAAATTATTACAAAACGGGCCTCAATGTCATTGTATTTTGTTATTACAATATCACATCGGTTTATTACAAAATGGGCCTGTTGTTATTATAAAATGGGTCGTTATTACAAAATGGGTCGATTATTACAAAATGGGTCGATTATTACAAAACGGGTCGTAACAAGCGTTGGTAGATCTGTGTGGGAAAGGACGAGTTGATTATAGAGATATGTCCATTTGTGAAAACAAATGAACACGTAAGTAACCAGCGGTTGAGACGTTTTGGGAAGATTCTCGCAGAATTATGAATAGGAGAGAACGTACCAATTTGGGAGGCAAATTTAAAGACATTTCATATTCAGCTAGGTGCAGGAGACAATTCATTTAGCCAATCGTTGCAAT
The DNA here is from genome assembly GCA_963995525.1 of Escarpia spicata. Classification (NCBI taxonomy): domain Eukaryota; kingdom Metazoa; phylum Annelida; class Polychaeta; order Sabellida; family Siboglinidae; genus Escarpia; species Escarpia spicata. Next base: position 37,040,810 of record OZ023206.1, read on the forward strand.
TGCTGTAAGGGTACTGCAAGGGAGAGTGAGGGTAATGGTAGGATCACGATAGGGGCTATGCTGTTTGGTTTGAGGAAAATAGGGAAAACATATTATGACAGATTGGTTGTGATTGTTGAGAAAAGGAGGCGATTTAGAAAGAATACAGTATTCGGTTACGTGGATCAAAGAAGGTATTTGACACAGCACCAATGCATATAACCGCGATTATTCTCACAAAATCGTAACAGTTTGCACGGTCATCATTACATATTATTACAATGGGAGCATACTACACGTGCTTGGTGCTTGCTCGCTGGACAGTGCTTCTTAGAAATGGAAGTAGATTGTGCCACGTACCTGTGCTAAACAGATCAATCAGCCCAACCATCAACGATAGAGAAGAACCCCCGACTTAGCTAGAGGTGGGTTCGATTCAACCAGAAAGTCCCAAGATTCCAGGGGTATGTGCACAAAAAACAAATACCACGAGAAGCACTTGTTTTTATAATCTCAATCATAGACCAGTTCGATGGAGCAGTCAAAGAGAGATAATAAGATAACTTCAATGGCGCCTAAATCCTTGCAAACCAAGCTCAGAGGCGCATCAAAACAAAAGGATTGGTCAATCTCAAAACCCGTAAACTGTATTCCAGGTGACAACAGATGGCTAAGGAGCTACGGTGGATAAGCAAGGTTGTAAAGTTACGTTCTTAAATGACGACGAAATTTTGTAATAAGTTCAACTGATCTAACACTAAGAGGGAGCATATTCCAAAGAGTTGGTGCAGCAACAGAAAAAAAACCTAGTTCCAATGTTAGTGTTGACTCTAGGAACAAAAAGTAGGTCAGAACTAGACAGCTTTGTATGTGCAAGATTGTACACCCACTTGACAAAATTCAATTGAAATATTGTGTGTGGCGGTCCCCGCGGCATAGGTTCCCAGTATCCACCATAATGCATCATTTACACTAGCATAAAACCTTTCACTGGGACCAGTATTTAGTCAGGATGGTCTTGACCAATATATTTGTGTTTCCAACGGATCTGTACAGTACCTCATTAGAATGTTACATGCACGATAACCGATTAAATGTAGATGAACGCATCATATTTACTAGCTTTAAGATAATCCTAACGATTAGCAGATCAACTTCCTAATATAACACCAAGCTATGTCTATATGTCACATTATATGTTTATGCTATTCAGAGAGCGTGAGCACGTGAGTGCGTGTGTGCGTGCGTGCGTATGCTTTAGTGATGTTGCGACAGCTGTGCACAATGGATGCGACAATTGCCACCGGTCAATTTGCAAAGACTAAAACTTATTCAAAAATATTTTACAAGGCAAGCATAAACAATAATTATTACTATTCAGCATTCTTGGCAAAATAGACGATATGATTTTTTATTTGTATTACCCTCATCTCAACCTTCGGTTGTCATCCTCATGAACTGAATTGTGGTGTATAGTTCATCTTCTGTTCGCCAGATGTCGCTGAGGAGCGGCAGTCCGACACGTGACACTGTTCATTCTCCGGGAGCGTTCATTACCGCTGTTGTTTTCTTTATCCACACGTCTTTTTGATTTCAGCGTCACCTGTTTTTTGTTTGTTTTTCCTGCCAATCGCTTTGGCGCCCTCCCCGGTGACTAGATGGTTGTTTGTGTGGAGATGACTTGTTATTGCAGACTTGTGTATGTTGACTATCTCCCTTCATTAAGAGTAAACCGTCTAAAGCTGATGGTTTCAGCCTCCTTTTCATGTTCTTCTAGGCTTCTACAAAATGTTCTCACCTTTCATCAACGTTTATGGGAGTGCTGGTATTGCATGGTGTCAGGTATGTGTAGAATCTGTCTTTTTAATTCCATCCAGTATTTATGTTCTGTGGAAGCACTAGTTTTAGATTGGTCAAACATTTGAAATAATATCATGTTTTACTATGCGCTGTGCATGTTACGCTACTCGTATGATGAAACGGAATGACAGCTATGCCACTTGACTGTTCTACGTTAATCTCCGTTTTTCCTTTGGTCTTTCCCTTCTGACTTCGTTGTTGGTTTCATCTTGTGTAGACCTTGTGGTCAAACCTACGTACAATATTGTGGTGCCTCTGTGATGTGTTCCACCTATTTTCCCTGACTTCCGGCTCTGACACGATGCCACGTACTCTTTTGATAAAAACGTAAAATGGTAAATTCGTATATAGCGCAGTATCCAGTCCACAGGACTGCTCAAAGCGCTTTATAGTTTACTCCCTGGCAGACCTGTTCAATCGAACACCATCTCGACTTCTATGGGAAGCATTCAGCCATGCTACAATTAATGCGCGAAGAATATTCGTACACAAATATCCACCACTGTCTACAGTCAGGTACTCATTCATGCAGCTGAGTGAACTGAAGAAACACAGAGTAAACGAACTTGCTCAAGGTTCGATACCGCCGTACAGGATTAGAACCCGTGTTCTCTCCGTCGAGATTCCGAAGCTCCAGCCAATACGCTACTGCGTTCCATCTTTTGAATGACAAACAGTTTCTGATGTAGAGGATTATGAGAGTTAGAATTCAGATAAGGGTCGGTGTGACCTCTCTTTTCTTCGTACGAGAATGTTGAGCGGCATGTTATGCCTAAGTTGTTAAGATGATCTGTCAATTAAATTAACATCCCTTCCTCACTAACTGCGTCACACCAGCAACACATATCTGCTATGTTTACGATTAGTTTGTATATTACTGAAGCTGTATCAATAACTTATTGTTCCGGCGCCATTTCATAAACTCGTAGTTCCCCGTCGCAGTGCCTCACGTTTGCTTTGCATTATTTACTAATAATCCTCTGTAAGAGGAACTATATTATTATGTGGTTGTGACAATAACGTCAAACCATTCCATAAGATGCTTCTCATTTCGTTTTTTCGTAATTTCAATTTTGTTTCCTCCTGATGTCGCTTCGCTATGACATTCGGTGTCTTGTTTATGAGGGTGACGGTGAATAGAGACGATACGTAATGTGATAGGGTCGTGTCATCGTGTTCGATGACAACAAAGGCAATTTCATTAGCTAAGTGCTTGAATATATTTATGTAGGCCTATGTGCTGCCGTACTTGATAGGTACTAATCGAGTTAATGTCACGTTTCGTGAGACGCTGGTCAGCTTGATACAGTCTACTCTATTTACCATGTAGAATTGCAGTGGGTAGGTGGGTGGGTGGGCGAGTGGTGTGTGTTTGTGTGTGAGTGTGTGTGTGTGTGTCTGTTTGTGTGCGTGCGTGCGTGTGTGCGTGTGTGCGTGTGTGCGTGTGTGCGTGTGTGCGTGTGTGCGCGTGTGTGTGGTGTGTTTCTGTGTGTGAGTATGTGTGTGTGTGTGTGTGCGCGCGCACGCGCGCCCGCAGATGACGATTGTTGTTGGTTCGGTTCACCCACACATAATTAACTGAGATATATACATATAGGTGGATGATTGAGGTGACTTGTACATTTAAAAAACGAGATCAAACCCAAACGTAGGCGGTGAATGCTTATGTGTAGGAGAAAGACTCGTTACAAGACAAAGACAATAATTGTGCTGCTTCTTTTATGTCGAGCAATACTCAAAGATGTATTGCAGGCTAAGATTTATGATATGCATCTACGGGTCACCAAGCATTGTATTGTGCACGAATCTCCATTTAGTGACCATTCTTTCGGATCACGCTCGTGGGACTGTTCATCCTACATTCCATGTATTACCAGAACTACAATTTATACACAAGATCACTCGTATCAAAAACGTATTTTCTTGTATTAATCCAATTGCGACGAAGACTTATTCATTCATTTAAGCAAATCGGCGCGGTCGGTCCTGACGTATGTGCAATCGGCACGGAAATGGTCCGTATGTTACAAAACACTGCCTCGCTTGGCTCGCAGTTGGCCATTTCATTTCTTTTTCTCGCAGTCGTATCTTTGGATATAACATATGGAACTGCTAAGCGCGTCTGCTAATGGCGACTCGGGAGGAAAAAGCGTCGATTTATGTGTCCACGGCGTTGAGAGCCAACGAACGTTGCCGGGTAGGCCGCCGGAAGCAGCCCGTGTTTATTAACAATTGACAAATGAGACAGCATCACGCAACGATAGCGCCGACCGGCTACGGTAGCTAAAGACGATCCATTAGCCAGCTATACATAGTGATTAATGACGCACAACCATTCGTTAATGTCATCAAGTAGTTTGTTCTGACAAACTAATTTACGTTACAGTAGCCGTTGGAAGATGTCATTGCGAAATGCCCCAACGTCGTACTCGGGAGATTTGCATGTGAATATCACAGGCTAGATCGTGTGACTTCCATGTACACACGCCGGTATTCTCAGAGGGTCATGGAAGTCCGTCGCAAGCGACGAAGACGTCAGTGACGCCGGAGGTTGGAGCGCAGTCAAACGTCGGACGCGCAGATACGGCCGCACTTGGGGCAGGCTACTGCAGAAGCAGGGTCTGGTCTTCTCTGTTTGTGGGCTTGGCGCTTCTGGTCCAGGTCCTGCAGGTGCTTCTCCTCAAGGGCAAGGACGCCCTTGTGCACAGCCTGGCGCCAGGAACTGCGGTCTGTTGCAACTGACTACCAGCCAACGAGGGGAATATCGCAGGTCCTCGGCGATGCCTTCAAACAGTCTTTAAAGCGTCTGATTGGGCCGCCTGTGTTTCTTGTGCCAGATGCCAGCTCAAAGAAGAAGATCCTCTTTGGCAGTCGCGAGATTCGGTCTGTCCAAGAGATGCCCATGATATTGCCGAGGCAGAGGAGGTGGAATTAATCAAGCACTTTCAGGTGTCTCTTGAGCAACGTCCATGTCTCACAGCCGTACAGCAAGGAGGTCAAGACAACAGCCTTGTAGACTGCCAGCTTTGTGTTCAACGTGATGCCGCGTTCGTTCCACCCGCGCTTCCACAGTCTACCAAAGGAGTGACCAGCTTTGACCAGCCGATTAGACACCACTCTGTCCAGACAACAGGTTAAAGTCAGGCAACTCCCGAGGTAAGTAAAGTTGTTGACACTGTTTCGCTTGGAGCCCTCGATTTCAATGTATGGCTCGGGGGGAGGCCGGGTGCAGGTTAAAGCATCACTTCCGTTTTCCGAAGGCTGATGTTCAGGCCGAAGGCTCTTGCAGCTTCTACCAGGCAGTTGACAAGGTCTTGCAGGTCTGGTTCGCTGAATGCAGCTAGGGCGCAGTCGTCCGCAAAGAGGAAGTCCTTCACGAGTGCCTCAAAGACTTTGGTTCTGGCCTTCAGGCGCTTCAGGTCAAAGAAGCGACCATCGTATCGGTAGCGGATGGTGATACCAGAATCAGTTTTGGACAGTGCAGCGAAGAGCATTGTAGCAAACAGTAGGCTGAACAGATAGATTGGGTGCGAGGACGCAACCCATTTGAACATGAGAAGGGATCTGACACGGAGCCAGTATCTATCCGTCGTGAAAGGACCCGATGATGCTGATAATATATAGTGCATTAGGTAGGGAGGTAGGAGAACTGTTATGCTAGGATGACCGATCATCCTCTGTCCAGGGGCCACCACAGTCCTAAACATGGCGCTGCAGTGTAAACATCTATTATACATTATTATTCTGCTTTTTCAATACATGTCAGGTCTCAGCTTCCATCTGTTCTACCTTTCAACACTTTCTGTAAACATGTCCAGCCTACACGTATTTGATACACTACCATTCTACTCTGCTGATCTATATGTTTCTACACTTCAATCTTATTCTTTTATTTTACTTTTCGAGTTTACACTTCTAGTGTTACACTTCCTCCCTACACTTTCATTCCATCAACACAAAATGGCGTCGTTTTCCTGCTGCACTCGCCTCAGATACTAGGAGAGAGCAAGGCAGGTTTGACGAATGTGTCTCAGTTATTTTAGTGTCCGGCGCAATAAAAGTATACGTGGCGTGAATAAGGAGATGTGGCAGATAAACAGGCGTCCAGGCTGACCGTCGTGTCTTGCCCGAGGGCCGTTCTCTACTCAATGAGACGTTCGACCACTCTCTTTATTAGCGCGGGCTCATCTACGACACACTGGCGAGATCGTTGATGCCAATAGTTGATCATTTGATTAATCGACCTAACCATTGCATCTTTTCACCGGATACCCACTATCTCAGATCGATTGACAAAGGCAACACATCGGGTTCCGGTCAATAGCAAACGCAAACATACACTTGGCAACCAAATACAAGCAGCTAGAAACTCGGCAGAGGTAAGTTTGACTCACGATGGCAGCCTTAGCATAACATGCCAGGAATATTTATGACGCCATCAACTGTGGAATCTCTGGAATCTACATAAACGTTCCGTTTTGTTGAATATGCCCAATTCATCTGGCAAGCCAGTGTTGCTCCTTGAGTTAACATATGCGTGTTTACCGGGTTTTTACGCTTACTATTTTACGTTTGAAGTTGAACCAGAGACAATATTCCCTAAAGCAGATTAGCGTTCGTAGAATCGCCGAACCGTGTACTGCCGGATGGAGTCAGGGCGTGTGAGGGATGGCTGCCAATCAACCGCGGCGCTCTCTATGGATTCGAGTCACAGTTGCTCTATGTAGTAATAGTATTCTACAGGAATGACTGTAGGACGAGATAGGCAGCCATATCAGTACACGTCAGTCGTTAGTAGAGCTGTGGTGCACAGTGACGCAGATGTGAAGAATAGCCACATTGTTCTGGTGTTCCTAATGAAATATATATATATATATGTATATATATATATATGTATACTTCATTAGGAACATAATATATATATATATATATATATACATGTATATATATATATAAGTTAAGGTATTATGGTAACAATAATGATAGTTAATAGTTAAGGTATTATGGTAACAATAATGATACCTCTTATAGAACGAAATATACTTATAGCGGAAACATACACCAATATATTATATTTGATATGGCAATTGATGGGAAGTCAGTGCCATTCCTTCAGGAAGGGTTATATACATATATATATATATATATATATATATATATATATATATATATATATATATGTGTGTGTGTGTGTGTGTGTGTGTGTGTGTGTGTGTGTGTGTGTGTGTGTGTGTGTGTGTGTGTGTGTGTGTGTGTGTGTGTGTGTGTGTGTGTGTGTGTGTGTGTGTGTGTGTGTGTGTGTATTCACTACGGTGTGTACATTAGTGATCCTGGCCGCCTTATTTTGTATTCGAGAGTGGTCTATTGTAGCTGACGCGCAGTCCTCTCAACATAGCCTTCTAACAGCATAACATTAGCCAGTGCTTAAACGTGTAGAATTACGTAGGCAGATGACGTTCGTTTTACGTTATTAAGCTTATAAAATACCAATAGTCCAAGATTTAAATTTCACATGTTGAAGTATACATTCTACATAACTAGTGAACCGTTTTGAAAACTGGAAGTACACTACATTTTTTTTGTTTCGAAATGGCTAACAAATACAATTTCTCCACATCTGCATAACTGTTTTATTTAGAACCATTCTTTTTGTATCAAAATATAGATTTCAGGGAGGTCAATTTTGACATTTTATGATTGACTTTCTCCAACATTCATTTTTGTTGTTTTTTAAAGATGGCGCCATTCAAAGCCTGTTATGCCCATATCTTAATACCTCCTCTAGAGTTTTAACGTTGATGTCAAAATGTATGTTGTCAGGTGCGACCGTTTCAAATGTGTAACTTTCTACATTTTGAGGTATTCTTATTCATTTTAATTAAACGACAAACCAGATATCCGTCGGATATTAACCAGTGTCAGACAGCTGACAAAAACACTCCAAACATTATTAAATTGACTTTGCAAAGATACCTACAGTTATATACCCAACAAGGATTCACAAACGGTTCAGACATACTGCCCATCGCATTTAACAGCATTCTGCAGAGCAGCTGGGTTTCAAGCTAAGACACCGTCTTTTACAACCTTTACCACGGCCACACTTTGCTGGCACGGCACGGCAAACGGTTACAGCATATGACAGAGGCAACCGCTGCACTTCCCATCCAGGCACGTTTGCCTTTCGACTCGAACCGAAGTCAACTGGACTAGGCAGGTGTGATGCTTTCAGCAGGGCTTGGTTACGCATGTGGCCAGCCAGGTATTTTGCTCACTCGTAGCAGATATTGCAGGAAATCTTGCTGAGATAGTGGAATCTTCTCGATCTCGATTCATTTCCGTGTGAAGAGGCCCTTCTGGTGATGTTAACGTTGTCCTCAGAATTTCCCGATCAAATAATACGACATCATACCTCTTGATGGCTGGTTGAACTTCTCTCAGGGTAGCACCCGAGGAGGAAGTGTTTGCAAGTGCACATAGCGCTGGCGTTACACTGCTGAAATAATTACATAATGCCTATCCCGTTCTCTAGGTATGTAGAACAGATATGCAACGTTTCATGCTTTTACCAATAAGTCAACGATCTTATCAATGATTGGCAGAGTTACAACCGTTCGGACGTAAGGTGACAGACGCTTAGTAGAATCACCAAAGGTTGCAGTAATGATGCTCTTTTGTCTGCAACTCATACAGAGAGCCAGAGACAACTACCTCAGTCTCACGATCATTTAATTTTAGTAAATTCGTTCGCAACCATGCCACGATTTCCTCGAGAAAGTTACCACGCGTTTCTTTGGTTATCACCTCCTGGATATTATAGGTTGTATTTATTATAGTATGTTATTTGTCACATTGCTATTAACAAAGACATGTGAAACAATGGAAACATTGTGTGTGCGTGCATGTGTGTGTGGGGGGGGGGTGCATGAGTGCGTGTGTGTGCGGGTGCGTGTAAGTGTAACAAACACACACACAAACACACACACACACACACACACACACACACACACGTATGTGTTATCGACATGATATAAGTGGTATATCAGGTAAGTGGTACTTAGGTATGCTGAGAAGTATATTTTAGGATGACGTAATTTATCTACACCCGCTTGCCCATGGCTAACTCAAGTTAGCGGGGAAATTAAATCGGATGCCGAATAACTGGGTTACGTCTGAATAAGTGAAAGCTTTCGTTGCGTCGATGTGCCATCGATTCGGCGTGACGACCACTGTTTGTGCGCTAGATGACCAATTTAGCTCCTATAAAGTGCTTGTTGTACGATGGGATCTCGAAGCCGGATCGGAGCTAACTAAACAAGCATTCATTGATTTTAGAGGATTATTGACGTAACGAAGTTCTACGGTAGCTCGAGCGTAAAGATTCGCTGAAATGGCTATAATCGGGAAATGTTGATAGATGTAAGTTGTCTATGGTCGATTATTTCATAGGTTTTAGAGTGTTCGAAAACCCATTGTCGTAATTTTTCAGTGGCACATTAATGGGAAGAGAGATGAACTAGGTCCGTATATCAACCAGTGAATATAATGGTACCGGGAGCGATACGGATTTGGCTTATGGCTGTGGGCAAATAAAATACTTCGTTCTTGTATTGTCAATGAACCGGCGACGAGCCAAATGCATCCCCGTCCGAATTACTATTAATGGTAATATTTCGAACTTTAATATTGGCAAATGTAATAACGTACGCACGTCAGACGATTAATAACTTATCTTTAAAAAACTAATCAGTCAATCAATTAGTCCAAACGCAATGTTGCTGTCCTTTTCAGGTGATACCATAGTTTTTGTTACTGTAATTAAATGAACACGACTTTGCAGTGGAGTCACATGTGCAGCGTAAATATTTTCCGGCTCAGAGTTTGGAGGTGAGACGGGAGCGTTCGCCTATCATCAGCTGAGGCAATAGAATTCCACTCCATGTGTCAATCAGAGATGCGCTTGGTGATTTTGGGGAACAACAAGAGGGGTGCAGTTGGGGGATTTTTGGACGCCCAAAACGTACCCGCCCCCCCCCCCCCCCCAAATTATGTTACAGGCCTGATTGTTTTAGCTTAATTTATTTATTTCTGTTTCAGATTAGATAACGAACATCTACGTGAAACCACTCGAAGATCTACGTCACTACATGTAGTCCATCGTAGTAAGATCTGTCACCAATACATACGTCATCAGCAGAAAGTCATACGTCACAAATCGAAGTCAGCAGACTGACACCTGAGGCAAAAATGTCTGACACTGAGAACGACAATCATTAATTAAACAAAAACAAAAAAGACGACTCGTATATCTTATATCGTTGACTCTGCAAAGACACCATGTCTTCGAATCCTTATCACGCACGATTAGCACATCCTTTAGGCGAGCATGACGTCATACAAAAGTGCGTGGTCCACGTGACTACGTACAGAGACTGAGAGTTCTAGTGTCGCCGTAAACGTAATGCGCTCTACTTGTGCGAGAAGCGTCGTCCCAATTACTTACTAAGGGGACAAGGGGAATAGGAGTTGCGCCTAATTGATATCACAGTGTTGGTATTAGCGGGATTAAGTCTGGAGACTACACTAAATGTATCAATCGACCCGCGGATGTTATCAGTGTTACATTGGAAACGCACTTGTCGCTGTCTAACTTCATTGCACGGTATTCCTGGCGTGGCAGCCCTGTCGCGTTGGCGTACGGCAATGTATATCCTAACCACGTTGGTCGACTGGAACACAACATTGGAGCAGCATTCATCGAGCACTTGTGACTGCAGCAGGTGACGCTGTTTCATCTGTGTTCGGATTTGCACTCGCTGTCATCTCTAGTACACGGGGTACACATTCGTCACGCATGGCTACAAACGGGCATCGTCACGCATCACTGACGGGAACCACTCCCCGAAGGGAACGAGTCGTGTTAAGTGGTCATATCTGACCGACAAACCACCGGAACTACATTAGCAGTAGTAGTAATAAACGTGGCTGTTACTCAAGTACTTTATAACGCCCGCTTGCGTTCGTGAAGCGGATGGACTTAGTCTGTATGAATCAAACACACCGTTCTCAGAACAGCATCTGCACGCATTTCACGGGAGAGATGGCAACGAAATAAACCAACTTCCTTATAACGATGTAATATGGGTACCCACATCTAAGTCGTACATCACAACGCGAAGACAAATTCTGCACGATTGATGCAGCATCATAGAACATGTGTCCAATAACAACAACTGCATCAGTAGGAGTGTGACTTCAGGTTGAGTGTGAATACAACACGAGTGTGATTATAGGTGGAGTGTGAATACAATCCGAATGTGATTATAGGTGGAGTGTGAATACAATCCGAGTGTGACCACACGTGGAGTGTGAATACAACATCAGTGTGACTATAGGTGGAGTGCGAATACAACACGAGTGTGGTTATAGGTGGAGTATGACTACAACACGAGTGTAACTACACTGTAAATCGGCAAGAGTGTGCTCACACTTCGATAATTACCACAGGAAAAGTATTAGTACAGGTGTATTGTAATTGCAACGACTAGACGCGGAGTGTTGCTACAGGTGGAGAGTGAATATAGCACGAGTGTTAATAATACTTACAGTGTTACTGAAGACGGGGAGTGAGTACTGCTGGTGTGAGATAACATGACGAGTGTGATTACGTAACGAGTGTGACTAGAGGTGGAATGTGACACACGGAGTGTGTCTTCATAGCCAAGTAGACCGCAATATTAGTTAGTGTTCCTGCCGTTATTGAATTTCAACATTGCACTTGTGTATAACATACCCCCAGTCCTACGGGTCTGAATGTCAGTGTGAAAGCAAAGCACATACACCGATCACGACAAACAATCTGGAGTACTAGTACCCCAATCAACGTAGCAGCTTGCGTGGCTCACGGTGTAATCTACATGTTGACTTTGCTGATGAAGACGATTCTCTACGCGAAATGAATTAGCCGTAGTGTGACATCAAGTAATCAGGTTACCGAATACACCACATCACTTATGTCATTCGCTCGTGTCACGTGTCACCAAGATGCGGCACTGGACAGATGACCTAGTAAATGCATACCACGTGACGTCAACGAACGAGCCTCGGCTATTCGTAGAGCTAATACAAATGTGGCACAGGCGTTAAAGTCCAACTCCCAACGGGGCAACAATTGAGCCGCAGAACATTATTGCAGCTCAAAACGTCGTCAAAGTGCACCATGGAGTAGAACAATAAATTCAATATTACGCGTCGAGCGCTATTGTGGTTATTGGCGAGCTGGCAACAAAGGCGGCGCAGCTATTCGCTAATTGCGCGACAACGACTTGAACACAATGTGGCGGAGAGAAGTCTACCGTTGACACGCTGATACTTTCGCCGCGTTATCGGTCATGGAAGTCTACGACGAATCGTGGAACTCAACCGTAATGACGTCACTGCTGAACGACAGCGGTGACGTCACGCCGGCCATGCCGGAAGAGTCGTCGATGTTGCGAAATATCGTCCTCGGCACCCTGATGTCGTGCATCGCCCTGGCGGCGCTCATTGGCAACACGCTCGTCGTGCTGAGTGTGTTCACAAACAAAGCCCTGCGGACAGTGACCAACTGTTTCGTCGTGTCGCTGGCCATCGCCGACCTGCTGGTCGCTGTGCTCGTCCTGCCGTTCCATATCAAGGTCGAGTTGACAGGCACGTGGCACCTCAGCGCGCTCTTCTGCGACATGTGGGTGTCGTGTGACGTCATGCTGTGCACGGCTTCTATCTTGAACCTGTGTTGCATCAGCGTGGACCGCTACTTCGCCATCACGCGGCCGCTGTTGTACGCGACACGACGCAGCAAGAAGTTGGCGTGTATCATGATCGCCATCGTGTGGGTGCTTGCTGTGTGCATCACGTGTCCTCCAATCTTTGGCTGGCAGGAGCCTGGACGGGGAGATGACGATAGCGAATGTCACCTGACCAATCTCCCTGGCTACGTCATATACTCGGCCCTCGGGTCTTTCTATGTGCCGCTCGTCGTCATGCTCTTTGTTTATGCGCGCATCTTCCAGGTGGCGCTGCGGAGTGGCCGCCGGATGGGACGTCAGGATTACGTGGCGGGGATCCGACGGCGGCAACGGCAGAGTGACATGGACCTCCGCGTTAAGTTCATCGTTGGGTCTGGAGACGAGGACATGAGCGGGGGGAACAACAACTGTCGCCGAGAGAACGGCAAGCCGAGCGAGAACGGACACAAGCGCCACTCACCGGCGCGAACAAACAGCAGCAGTGAGTCGTGTCACTTATCGCAGGACGTTGACAGGTTCCGCCTGCTCAAGGTCACCCCGATGCGCTCATCCAGCGCGCCGGACATCACGTTCTCCGATCGAGCGAGTCGGGCGGAACGGAACGGGACGAGGGACAAGCGGGCAGAGCGCACGGCGATGAAGAAGGAACGGAAGACAGCTAAGACGCTCGCCATCGTTGTTGGTTGCTTCACCGTGTGTTGGCTTCCCTTCTTCCTTATGTACATAATTAGTCCCTTCTGTGGCTGCCATGTCCCCGAGATCATGGTGGCCATGTTCACGTGGCTCGGATACATCAACTCTGTCATCAACCCCTTCATCTACGCCTTCTACAACCACGACTTCCTCGAGTCCTTCTGGAGACTCACTCTTGGACACATCTTCGGCAATCGGCAACGCGGAAAGTGAGGGTGTTATATGTATAATGTGTTGTGCACCATGTAGCGAAACACGCCATTTTCTACATTTTCTGGGTCACTGATCAGAAATACGTACCATGCTGTATGATTTTTGTCGTGGATCGTGGCATGTCCGGCAAGGCTGTGACTGTGACTACGCAGAAATGTTTATCATGCCTCCAGATCCAAGGGAACACGTATTGCGTGAAGTGAGGATAGGATTATTAATCAAATCGTGTCTGGAAAAGCTTTGCTTGACGCTTCGTCAAGCGATAAATGCTCGCGGCAGCTGAAGTGACAGCTAATATGAAATACAACGTTCGCATGAAGGGTGTCGCTAGTTCTGTTGTGCAGAACAGTGTACTCGAGTTGTTTAAAGAACGATGACGGTACGTATATGTTTAGACCTTCTGCTTTATGGATGTTGACGCGAAAGTATTACACGTAAGTGTTTTGCTAGAACAGACAGACAACATTTTGATGTCGTTTGTCATCGTGTTCCAAGAAGTGGCAATCGCGTGTAATATAACTTGACGTTATCGACGTATTAAACCATTGTCGCGACTGAGATCGTGAAATAATGGATCGTGTCACTCTGCATAGGAAACGCATCAAAGCAAGCGAATCCAACTAACGCAGCATTCAGACGTGTCACTGGAAGATATGACAGCTGTAGCGAATTCGCCGAAATCTTCTGATGGCGTGTAAGAAAGTTCTACTTCCGTTGATAAAAATCAATCTAGCATGGTTTTTGTGCAACGAATCTCGCAACATAGCAAATGCCACTCGAGGCATAATATCAGTGTAGCGGCGAAACGTTACTCGTCGTTTCATACATGACGTTAAGTTTATGTATTTACCGCCAGGTGTCGTAGCAGGTCGTCATGTTGTTTGGTGATTACCCACTGACTGCCGTTGATATCCCTAGGTGGTACTCTATTTGAGCGGATCGTCGATATTTTGTAGATTTTCCTAACAAGGTTCATTAACCCACACGTTTTAGTGTTGTATCCCTACAAAATTCTATATATCACAGATCAGGTATCTCTAGGAATTCTATTTCTCAGATGGTTATATCTCAGCAGCATTACATACTCACGTGTGTTCTGTGTCACCGTCGTATTATACGCCCTTTAGTATTGTTGGTCATAACGTGATGTCAATTTAAAACGATCATCAAAGACTTGTCTTAGAAAGACGGCGAAACATCGCCCGAGCCATCTAATGAGACAATGCCGGCGATCAGAACTGATTTATGGATTCTCGAATATCAAGTGGAATTATCTGAGACGGGAAATAAACGTGAATGTAAATTGACTGACTCCATTTACACTGTGTGATACAATCTGTAAACGCTACATGTCATTTCAAGTTATACTATCGTCTACAATCTATAAACACTATATACCTGTCTGGGGTGTAGTTTATCATACAGTTTGCCAACATAATCAGCACACACTACGTCTAGTATTAGTTACAATATACTAAAACCTGCATGTTTCCTTGTTATACAATCTGACGCAATCACCAAGCAAGGCATGCAGTTTATTTCGATACGAATAATTGAATAATTCCGCAAACACTACCGTCGTGTATAACACACACGCACCCCCTGTGTGTGTGTGTGTGTGCGGCGTGCGGCGTGCGGCGTGCGGCGTGCGGCGTGCGCGCGAATGTGCACGCGTGTGCACGTGTGTGTTCTATGCATTAAATAAATTTCAGTTCAATTTCCCATAACCGGTAAGGATCGTTGGGGCACCACTGACGACTTTTTAAACAGCTCTCTCCGCGTTTCCGTGTTCTCCACAGCCCTCTGGGAGTCGGCGAACTCCAGTCCTGTCCACTCTTTGATGTTGTTTTTCCACCTCGTTTTCTGTCTACCTCTTCTTCTCCCCCCTCTCACGGTACCTTGCAAGATGGTCTTTGCAAGGCCAGATGATCGTGAGACGTGGCCGTACCACTTCAGTTTGCGCTTCTTGACCGTTGTAGGGAGGTCTTCGTGTGGTTCTTCGTTAGCATCATGGCATTTGTATGATATGCGCAAGATCTTCCGAAAGCACCTCATTTCCATGGCTTCTATCCTCTTCTGTAGATCTGCTGAGAGGGTCCATGTCTTGTGTGTTGTTTGTCATCAGTTTGGTCTTTTCGGCGCTGATCTTCATGCGGTATGCTGTAGAGGATTTGTTGAGGCACTCCATCAAGTTGACTAGTTCTTGTTCTTCTCCTGCTAGGCCGTCGATGTCATCAGCAAAGCGAAGGTTGGTGATTGTCCTGCCTCCAGTGCTGATAGTGCCTTGATGGTTTTCCAAGGTATCATTCATAATCCTTTCCAGAAAGATGTTGAAGAGGGTGGGTGATAGTAGGCATATTTGTCGAACTCCCACAGTTGTCCGAAACCAGTCTCCTATACTGCCATTGAAGATGACTGCACATATATGTGTTCAGTGTTTCGGACAAGATTGGAGCCAATGTTGTATTTCCTCATGGTAGCCCACAGGGCCGCATGCCATACCCCATTAAAGACCTTCTTAAAGTCTATGAAGACATGGTACAGGCTTTGCTGGTGTTGAAGGTATTTCTCGCAAAGGATTCTAAGGTTGAAGATATGTTCACAGGTGCTCCGTCCTGTTCGAAAACCCGCCTGTTCTTCAGCGATGATCTTTTCCGCCTTGAGTCTGTTGAGTAGGATCTTCAGCATGACTTTACTCGGGTGACTGATGAGATTTATTGTTCTATAAATTTGGCACAGCGCAGCCTTTCTTGGGAAGTGTGATGATCAGTGACTGGGTCCATGGGGTGGGCCATTCTCCTGTCTGCCAGATCTTGTTGCAAATTGTTGTGAGGGTGGTAATTACGGCTTCTCCCCCAACATTAACCAGTTCTGCTGGTATGTTGTCAATTCCAGCTGGCTTTCCTTTTTTCAGAGGTTTCACTGCAGTCTCCACTTCTTCACAAAGAATGAGGTAGTCGTCCTCTTCGGTGGTCTGTGGACAATTTAGTATCGCTGGGTCTCCGTTGGTCTTGTAGTTGTACAGTACTGATCAGTATTCTGTCCTGAGATAATGTGTTGTTCTTCTGTAAGGCATTTCCCTGATTTATCTTGGATGGTGGTGGTTATCCCTTTCTTCACTGATGTCAGGTCTTTCACAACTTGGTAGGCCTTCTTGCTATTGTTCTTGCTCAGACTGTCTTCAATTTCATAACATTGTTCTGCTATCCAGTCATCGTTTGCTCTTCTCATATCTTCCTGTTGACTTCTCTCTATTTTGCTGCTCCTTCAGGATCATTTTTTCTCTCTTTCAGTTCTTTTCTTTTGTCACAGAGATCGAGAATATCTGCTGTGACACACGGTTTCTTTGTCCAACGATGTTTGCCGAAGATCCCGTTGGCTACGTCGGTCACTGTTTTTGTGTTGGTCAGCAAGTTCAGGTCAATGTCTTTGTCATCCGGGATGGTAAGGGGTGCACATTTCCCACCTATCATTGCTTTGAATGCTTCTGCTACATCAGGATCCTTAAGTTTCTCGATGTCAAATTTGATTTTTGTGTGATTTAACTTGCTGATCCTCTTCAGGTGAATGTGGAAGGTTGTCATCAACAAATCATGATCGCTTCCGATATCTGCTCCTGGAAAGCTTGTTGTCCTGCCAATGTTCACGCCTGTGCGAAAGTGCCGTTTCACCAAGATGTAGTCGATCTGATTGTGATGTTTTACGCCGGAGCTGTGCCAGGTCCATCTTCTGGATGCTTCGTATGGACCAAATGTGTTAGCCAATATTAGTTCGTTGTATGTTGCAAACTCAAGGAGCCTGTCTTCTCTCATTTGTTTCAGCATTGCAGAAAAGTCTGCAAGTGTCTTGCCAGTTGTTCTGAGCATCCTCTCCCGCTTTTGCATTCCAATCTCCTAGTACAATTAGGTTGTCTTTCTTTTGTGTTTCCTCAATGATATCTTGCAGACGTCCATAGAAATCTTCCACCTCATTGTCGTCGTAGTCAGACGCTGGGGCGTAAACGTGTATGATTATGATGTTGAAGTGAGTTGCCCTCAGGCGGATGGTGATGAGCCTGCTGGAGACGGGGCAACAACCCATGGCATTGTTCACGCTGTCTTTGTGTACAAGAAACCAAACACCATATTCGTGTTTGTTCTTATTGCCACTGAAGAGGACCATGTGTCCTTCTTCGGTTGATGTTTCGCCAGTTTTCCCAACGCATCTCGGAGAGTCCACACAGTTTCCATCAGTATCTCTCCATCTCACGTGTGAGTTCTTTCAGTTTCCCTGCAGCTCTCAATATCACCTTCGGCACATGGTGATATTGTTCCATGTGCCGATGGTGATATTGTCTCTTCCACGGATCTTCTTGGTAGAAGCACCAGTAGCATACTTATCACCTCCGTCCTGGTGTACGGCGGAAGGCGTGGTCATTGTTGACCCGGGTTGCAACCGGTTCGGTATGTTATTTGAACTGGTTTTTATGATCATGGTGTGTCTTGGGCAGATGTACAACTTAGCTGAACCCACCCCTCTCTAGGCTGGTTGACCACAGCCAATATCCACCAGAAGATGTGGCACGCCTTGATCCCGAGCACGTGGTCGTTGAACTCTTCTTGGAGCCCTTCCGCCCTGGCCGTTGACTTCATCGAGGAATACATCCGCCCTGTGATGTCGTGCTAGCATCACCGTATTTTATTCATAGGTGGTAGACCCATGGGGGCGGGAGCGTCTGATTCCATCCCGTACAGGTCCATTGGACCTGTCCACTGGTCAGACACTTGTTATCCCATAATATTAACTTGCATAAAATACACCATGCATGAAATCTGACAATAGTAACTTTGACCGTATTTTATTGATTCGTAGCTAAGAACCGTTAGAGTAGGCAAACGTTAATTTCCTGCCACCTGGGACTAGGCGTGTGGTATTGATATTCCACTGTGCTCATTGCGAAATAATGTGGCGTAATCACTTTAAAGACGCATCAACATTCCAATTCCACAGCAGTACGAATAAACAAAATAATCATGTTGTAAATAACAATGCTTCAGTACAAACACGGTGGAGTTCTTAGCTGAAAAGATGATGATAATCTGTAAGAATGGCAATAACAATGTCATGTTCTAAGCCTTATCTGCCTTACTCTGTTAACCGATTTATGCACCAGGATTTGTCATTAATGTAACTGGTGGCTCCCACGAGAGAGGCTTTTTTAGCCTTAGTGGGAGTCTCCCTGACCCACACGTGATAATTTATATACCATGTGATTACTATATTTATGTTTTATATACTTATTGAGTGATGTGTATACGAGTCTTAATAGAGAACCTCTGTATGTGTGTCTGTCTGCCTGCCTGCCTGCCTGCCTGCCTGCCTGCCTGCCTGCCTGCCTGCCTGCCTGCCTGCCTGCCTGCCTGCCTGCCTGCCTGCCTGCCTGCCTGCCTGCCTGCCTGCCTGCCTGCCTGCCTGCCTGCCTGCCTGCCTGCCTGCCTGCCTGCCTGCCTGCCTGCCTGCCTGCCTGCCTGCCTGCCTGCCTGCCTGCCTGTCTGTATGTCTGTGTGTCTGTCTGTCTGTCTGTATCTGTCCGTCTGTCTGTCTGTCTGTATGTATGTATGTATGTATGTATGTATGTATGTATGTATGTATGTATGTATGTATGTATGTATGTATGTATGTCCAGGGCGTGAGATCATTGTTGTCTTGTCGTACGCGACCTGTCCCAGTCTGCTATGGCCTCGCTGTTCCCGATAAGTGGATTTGAGGACTTCTAATTAGGGGGCATGCTAGAAAATAAGGCTACTCATTAGCCATTACCAGACAGGCAATCATTTATTTCCACTGTGCACACAAATATCTTGATTACGTTACGTATGAACTACATTAATTGGCGGGAAAATCGTGGGATTGGATCATTGAGATTTTGTGGTGCAGTAAAAATAGGAAAAGCAGTGGAACTATTGATCAGATAAGTATAAGTTTGCATCAGTATTATTCATAAACTACGTGTAAACATATTAAGAAACGATTATAGCAAAAAATGTGTCAGAGAAAGTATTTTACATTACCTTAGCTTTCGTGGGCGATATTAGAAGGTTTGTTGATAAATCGTAGCACCCATTAGCTAGGCGGCACATAGCGTATGCCTAGCGTAGGATAGTTGGGCACTAAGTGATACGTCACTCTAATTCAGAGTATTGTTTACATTACTGAACATATGATAATAAGTGATTTGGATTATATAGACTATACATAAAGACGTATCTGCCAAGTATCGTAATATTATAAGTTAGCGTTGCGCTGTTTTCAACTTGTCATTACAAGAGAGAATGGTTCCTTTAGAATAGAAAGAAGCAAACATTATACCGTTATTTAAAAAGGTTAGAGAAACAAGTCAGACAACAACAGACCAGTGAGTTTAACATCGGTGATTTGTAAATTATTAGAAAGACTAATTAAAGATCACATGGTGGATTTTCTTGTTAAACATCAACATGGGTTTCATGCTTAACAAATATGTTATGTTTTTTGGAAGATATCACTAAGTGGGTAGACGAGGGATCACCAGTATATATTATCTACTTCGATTTTCAGAAAGCTTTCGACATAGTGCGACATCAGAGATTACTGCTTAAACTAAAGGCCCATGGCGTGGGAAATGGTATGATTAACTGGATAGAAAATGGCAGATTGACAGAAGACAGCGGATAGTAGTTGAAGGGAAGGCTTCAAACTGGAAATCAGTTTTTAGTGGAGCACCTCGGGGATCAGTTCTGAGACCTATATTATTCTTAATGTATACCAAAGATTTAGACGATGATATAACAAGCAAGGTGTTGAAATTTGCAGATGATACAACATTGTTTAGAAGGATTAAACGTGATGAAGATAGGCAGCATTTACAAGTTGATCTTGACAGTTTGGACAAATGGTCTGAAAAGTGGAAAATGTTCAATGTAAATGCCTCCACACAGGTCATGGGACCGAAGGTGTACATTATACAATGGGGGTACTGTAGTAAGTACTACTGTAGAAGAAAAGGGCTTAGGGTTAACCGTTAGTGTTGATATGAAGGTTTTAGAGCAGCGCGGAATTACAGCTTCAAAGGGAAATCAAATCCTTGGATTAATTGGGCGAAATATAGCGTATAAGGAAAAAGAACTAATAATACCGCTTTACAAAACAATAGTTAGGCCTGATTTAGAATATTATATACAAGCGTGGAGGCCATATCGCAAGAAGAACATAGATATGCTAGAAAGAGTACCGAGGAGAGCGACTAAAATGATACCAAAAGTGAGGGATCTTAGTAACGAAATACGCCGAAAAGAATGTGGATTAACAACACTAGAGACTAGATTCAAAGGAGATCAGATAGATTTATCAGTTAAGAAAGATAGAAGTACTAGAGGACATGAAGTTACATTAGAAAAGGATCAGTGTTGATTAGATATAAGAAAGTTCTCATTTTCACAAAGGACCGTAAAGGAATGGAACAGATTATCTGCTGATTGTGCGGGTGCTAGTAGTTGATGATGTATGTATTCATATAAAGCTAGGTACCCATGGCCATCGACATGGTATCTAGCCGCCATCTTGATTTTTAAAATGGCCGCCATCGAAATCTATTATTCAAGTTTCTCGGCATCTAAACAACATTGAAACACGTTCTTGGTGTTTAAACCATTATTTGTTAGGGTCAAGGAATTTACTTCTGCCACATCCCGTATCCTCAGATGACCGCCATATTGGAATTCAAGATGACCGCCATGAAAATTTATTAACCAAGTCGCTCAACTTCTAAGCAACATAGAAACATGTTTTTGGCATCTAAACCATCATTTTCAGGGTCAAGGAATCCATTTCTACCACATCAGATGACCGCCATAATAAAATTCAAGATGGCCGGCATGCAAAATTCAATATGTCTAGTTAGTTTGGAAAAAAGTGTCGACGATGGTGTCAACAATTGAAGACATGGGCAACCCATTCCTTGAAGATAGCGGTGACTTGCTGACACTTGATACAGAGGTCATCGTGAACAAAGACCTGGTGGTAACAGTCTACACAGCTGATGATATCGGGAAAAGACAATATAAAAGCTACGTGGAGGACAGACTAAAAGGCACACCTACCAAACCACACAGTGATATTATCTCGAAAAACAAATGGTCTCTCTTTAGTACGCCTCGTGCAAAGCAACATATCGTAGCAAAGAGAAATTTGAAGACAAACTGCAATCTGAAGACAAACCGCAATGTGTTTGCAAGGCTCTACATAGCTTGCCAGAACAGACAAGGAGACCTGGACCGTTTCTTTCAACATGAAAATCGGGCGTGTCCTCCGTCTATTTCTGATATTGGACAACTCCGACATCTTGAAATCTTACTTACTGGAATACCTAACAAAATTTGATTCCTCATCAGAGAATGCTTCAGATGTCGAGGCAAACGTTTTGGATGGTGCTGCCATCATACATAGTGCTCAGGCCAGGGCCTTGTCGGACATTTGATGATTATGCTCAGCAAATATGTATTCCATATATTACCTCCCAGCTAGAAATTGTCAGTAGGGTCGACATTGGATGGGATAGGTATTTTGCTGACAGTCTCAAACAAGTCTTGCAGGAACCCCTATTCCAGCAAACTGGGAGAGTTTCCTGAGGATGGAGCAGTACAAAGATGAGCTATTTCGTTATTTGTCAGAATGTATCAGGCCATACGATTCCGGTGGAAAGATACTTATCAGTACAACAGATGACACACATGTTTTATTGCAAACCAGAATGACATTGGAGACACAGAGTACCTTCAGCCGTGCACACACGAGGACGCGGACACGCGCATGTTACTCCATGTGGCACATTGCGTGAAACAAGGACTTTCCAAAGTGGCCATCCGGACAGTGGATACAGATGTGGTTGTTTTGGCGGTAGGTCATTTCCAAGCTCTGAGGATTGATGAACTATGGGACAACTTCGGCGTTGATACTCACTTTCGTCATATTTGCAATTCATGCTATTACAAATAAATTAGGTGTGTTGAAATCTAGAACATTAATGCTGTTTCATGTCCTGAGCGGTTGTGACACGTTCTCCTGCTTCCTCGCCTGAGGGAAGAAGTCGGCATGATTGGCATGGACGCCCAGGGATCCCTTACCATTGAGAATATCCTGCCAACCAAAGCTGCATTGTTCCAGCATGTCAGACGGGTTGTGTACCCGGCCGGATATGTGTGGTCACAAGCTCTTGTGCCAGCGCCACACCTGCCAAATCCTGGACACTGGGGTGGGAGTCAAAGTGACACAGGATGGAAACCATGCTGGACTGACCTACCAGAGGCATCAATGTCGTGCTATGATCTAGTGCACTGTGGGTGCAAGAAGGGGTGTAAACGCAAGTGTAAATGCCGGTCGTCTAGTCTGCAATGCACCGAGCTGTTTAGTTGCAGTGGAGCATGTGGCGACCCTTGACATCTCTGACTATGTGATGGCCTATATTGCATGCGGTGAATACAATATGACTGTTATTTTAACATAAACACATCAGAGTCATGATCATCATTTAATAGCCATATCTAGATTAATTTTAATTTTTATAAACAGCATGGGTAACTAGCTAGTATTCCCAGTTAGGTGAATTAAAATAAAATATAAGATCTTGTATGTCAGCCATTTTGAATTCCAATATGGCGGTCATCTGAGGATACAGCATATGGGAAAATGGATTCCTTGACCCTGAAAATGGTGGTTTAAACACCAAAAACATGTTTCTATGTTGCTTAGAAGTTGAGCGATTTGGTTAATAAATTTCCATGGCGGTCATCTTGAATTCCAATATGGCGGTCATCTGAGGATACGGCCTGTGGCAGATATGAATTCCTTGACACTGAAAATTATGATTTAGATAACAAGAACATGTTTCTATGTTGTTTAGAAGCCGAACAACGGGGTTAATAGATTTCCATGGCGGCCATCTTGAATGCCAATATGGCGATCATCTGAGGATAAAGAATGTGGCAGAAATGAATTCCTTGACCCTAAAAATGATGGTTTGGACACCAAGACCGTGTTCCTATGTTGTTTAGATGCCAAGACACTTGGGTAATGGATTTCCATGGCGGCCATTTAAAAAATCAAAATGGCGGCTAGATACCATGTCGGTGGCGATGTGTACCTAGCTTTATATGAATACATATATCATAAACTACATGTGTGCCAATGTTCATGCTTTTGTCAAAAAGTGCACAATTCGTCAAATTTGTGGCTCTTAGCCGCTGTACTAAGAGGTGTTGTCGTAGAGACATATTATCATTGCCTATAAACGTCGAGACGTGGTATATATTGGAGGGGCTGAGGCTAACCAAAACCCATCAACATAAGCTGAGTTCAAGTGGTACCAGAGTGACATGTGTTGGAAGATCAATGCTACACAGCACCACCAATCATGTTCATCACGTGTCCACCTTGAACGTCGCTGTCACACTGTACCGAGCCTCACTCCCACGTGTATTGTACACACTACTTCAACCGTCATATGACAAATGTCACTTGCAATCACCGTGACAGGTTGCCGCACTCGAATATCAAAGACAGTACTCATTTGTCTTATTATTGTCATAAATATCACACGTTCATTTACAAAGACTATGACTAGAATTACACGGTGTGTGTATTGTTGTGTCGTGTTGTTAAAAAGTACAGTTGTTTATGTGTTGTATTTGTGTGTGAAGTCCCCGCATGTGTTTTTCTTATAATACAGCGGCGAAGAGCCAGAAATTAGACGAATTGTGACAAAGGCATGAACATTGGCACATATGTAGTTTTATGATATGTAGAATCATATAAAGCTAGGTACCCATCGCTATCGACATGATACCTTGCCGCCATCTTGATTTTTAAATTGGCCGCCACGGAAATCCAATAGGCAAGTATATCAGCTTCTAAACAATATAGAAACATGATCTTGGTGTCCAAACCAACATGTCCAGGGTCAAAGAATCCATTTCTGTCATGTGCAGTATCCAAGGATGACGGCTATATTTAAATTCAAGATGGCCGCCACGGAAATCCATTAACCAGATATATGAGTTTCTAAGCAACTTAAAAACATGTTCTTTGTTTCTAAACCAACATATTCAGGGTCAAGAAATCCATTTCTGCCATATGCTATATCCTCAGATGACGGCCATATTGAAATTCAAGATGGCTGCCATGCTCCATTGAGGACTCCATACGACGGTGGTTCATATGTTTCAAGGTCAAGGAATCCAGTCGTGCCACTTGCATTATTCTCATATGACGGCCATATTGAAAAACAAAATGGCTGCCATGGAAATCATCTGTCCGAATATATCAGCTTCTACACAACATAGAAACATGATATTGGTGTCTATACCAACTTATTCAGGGTTAATTAATCCATTTCTTCCACATATATATGTTCTAGGAACATGATTTCAACGTGTGTTGGGTTTAGGAATCCATACCTGGTTTATGGTACGTGTCACCACGATTACAACCTATTAGGATTATGCAAAATTGTACTCAGTTATATTCTCAACTATAATATATCTCACAACATACATATACATGACAAATAATATCTAAATTGGACTACACTTAGATTTGCAACCACAGTGAACTAGGTCATGGCATTGCATCAGTGCCTCTGGGAGTTTAAGTCCAGCATGGTTTCCATACTGAGGGTTCCAACCATAGTGTCCAAGACCAGGTAGATGGAGATTTAGCACAAGAGCTTGTGACGTAACCAATTTGACAAACTGCCCTTCTCATATGTTGGTACAATGCATGTTTTGTTTGTGGGGTATTCCAAGTCGTACCAGATCCCTGGGCAAACAGCTGTTTCCTTGTTTCATCCTGCAAAATGCAAGTCTTAATGTATATTCGGCGATTAACCTCTGTATCTCATTTAGTGTACACAAGTCGACTTCTTATGATAGTAATGACAGGGCGAGGAAGACATCTGTAACAGCGGGAATGGAGTTCATGCTATCCATACCAACTTCTTCCCACGACCAAGGAAACTGGAGACTATGTCACATATCAACTCAGGATATAGCATAGCATTAATGTTTCCGATATCACAGATCGTTGACAATGGCATGGTTTTCAATCGCAAAACGTTCATTTATTTCAACAGCAAGGAATGCCTTACGGCCAGAATAACCACATCTGTAATCACTACCGGATATCCATTTTGGGAAAACCTTGGTGCACACATTGTGCTACATAGAGTAATAAGCTGCCGTTGTCCGCCTCCTCGTGTGTTCATGTCTGAAGGTACTGCAGGTCGTTGGTGGCTTTATGGAATGTGGTCACAAGTATCTGATCTTCGGTGCTGATGATTATCTATCCATCGGAAACGAATGAATGACCTTGTACACTTTAGGAAATAACGAAACAACTTCTGAGTGGTTCGGCTAAATATTCTGCGTTCTCTTATTGGTTGCTTGAGGATGTCAGCAAAATACCTACTACATACAATATATACTCTTCCGACAGTTGCCAACTGGGATGTATTGTATGTGATACATTATTGCTGGGCATCATCCACACTGCACTACATGCACTGCTCACACATTGCACTACATGCACTGCTCACACATTGCACTACATGCGCTGCTCACACATTTGTGCCGAGGTATGGAGCAATCTGCAATGATGAGAAGTACTATGTTTGTTACGCCACTCATTCTGATTGTGATCCTTGTCATAATTGGCGCTTTTCTGTCGTTTCGTCCGCATATCTGCTCTACAATATTTCCATGTGCCCTTAACAGTTTGCATTACATAGTTTTGTCCATGACTAAGTTGTCCTCGGAGTTTTCATATATGGGCGAATTTCAGCGATTGTTGGATAACACAAATGTTTAAATGTTGACACTAAAGATGACATCTATTTACCAAAGTTGTTTTGTATGCCAGACTGTAATACATTTACAGATTTGTTGAGTTTTAATTGGCAGTTTAAACACTACCTTCCAACTCCATCTAAATACCTGTGATACATTTGGCCCTGTCACCATCCACCTCTCCCAGGATTATGGACTTCTATTAAACTAACAGCACAACCGTCACACTTTGTGGGTGATTGACTTGATATCGGCCTAGTGTTATTGCTGAGAGCACATGTTGTGGTTTCTGCACAATTAAGTCCATTCATAAGTTGCCAGTAAACCTCAAGAGGTGTTGTCAACGATGTTGAGTACGTTTTCCATATCGCTGACGTGAACTTGAAATGTAACGATTTGTGTTGTCCATTCTTAACCAATGACATATTTGTCTTCACCAGTATATGCACTGCTATTAATTTTATTGTTCAGAATATAGTTCAGAAACAACTGTTAACAAAAATCGACATACTCGTGAATATATATGTATTCATATATGAACCACATATGGATTACTCAACCTCAAGAGGCGCTAAAATTATATTAATAAAAAACATACGCAGGGCAGCCATCTTGAATTTCAATATGGCCGTCATCTGATGATATAACATATGCAGAAATGAATTCCTTAACTCTGAAAATGTTGGTTTAGACACAAAGAACATGTTTGTATGTTGCTTAGAAGCCGATGGTGTATGTAGATAATGGATTTCCATGGCGGCCATCTTGAATTTCAATATGGCCGTCATCAGTGGATATTGAATGGATTCCTTGATCCTGGAAATGTTTGTTTAGACACCAAGAACATGAATGTCTGTTGCTTAGAAGCTGATATAACTGGATAATGAATTTCCCTGGCGGCCATTTGTAAAATCAAGATGACGGCTAGGTACCATGTCGATAGCGATGGGTACCTTGCTTGAAATGATTCTATATATAATATTCTGCACGTGTGCCAATTTTTATGCTTTTGTCAAAAAGTGCCCAATTATGTCCCTTAACCAGAAAACTTCACCTGATTATCGCGCCATTTATCTTAACGATAATAATAATAATAAATAATAATAAACATTTATTTAAGACATCAAGGTACATCATAGTATACAGTACGTCCATAGTAAAGTAATTGAATATGTGCATAATTATAAAATGAATACCCAATAATGAGTTAACTACAAAATATTATATAATGCACCTATCCATGTTCTGTGTAAGGCAGAAGTGGTATATACATCACTGTTAAGAGTGCACTGTACAATTAAGTTGGTGGAAATAGATAACCTGCTCATTAAACTGTAAATGCATTTTCTAATACGAGTGTTACAACTGTCAACAACCGCAGTGGCAAACATGATACTTGCAATGCATCTCATAGGCAGATTATGCAAGATCCTGTATGCATTATTGTAAGATACAATGAAATGCTGAAATGACAATTTTCTATATTTAACCCATAATGAGCACAAATACACATTACTGCAATAGCAAGAGAATAACTTATGTTTAATGTTTTGCTTAGAACAAAAATAAAATGTTCTAAGCAAAACATTGCACTTGCCATAAAGGCTCCCTTGTTTAGCTTTTATATCAGCTTCATCACACAAAGTATCAGTTATTATATGAGAAAGATACTTATAGGACTTGGTCACATTTAACAGAGTTTCCCCCAATAGTATATCTGCTACCTGACCTATCTTCATAGTATCAAAAAACATTACTTGAGATTTTGTACTGTTAAACAAAATATCATTTTTGCATCCATATGAATAGCTTGCATCAGTAAGCTTTTGTAAGCCCTTGGCTGAGGAAGCAAGCAACACAATATCATCCGCATACAACAGGTGATTAATTATGGTGTTACCACTACAACAACCCAACGAACGTGACACACTGAGGTCATTAATATATACATTAAACAATAATGGGGATAGCATACCACCCTGTCTTACACCATTATTGAGAGAAAAGAAGTCAGAGAATACTGAGCCCCATCTTACACACAATGACTGAATGCAATACCACTGACACATTACTTTTATCATCCAACTGGGAGCACCAAGCTTGAGTAGTTTTGAGAATAGCTTGACGTGGTTCACCCTGTCAAAGGCCTTGGATGCATCCAGAAAGGCTACATACATACAAGAACCATGTGTTATATAGTACCTTATGAGTTCTTTTAGATATTTCTGTACAATGATTCGGTTTAAAACCAAATTTATTGTAGGTAGTTTGCAACCAAGTCTGCATACAACTATACAGTACTTTTTCAACAACCTTCGTGAATACATTTGACAAGCATCGGTCGGTAGTTATTCTTATCACTGATATGTTTATTCTTATCCTTGATGATAGGAACAATGACAGATTTTAGCATCAATTTAGGTACGTACCCATGAATTAGAATTGCAGACATTAGTAAAGACAGTAAGACTGGTAGTTGTCGACTAGCAAATTTCATGTGTTCACTACTAATACTGTCTAGTCCATTTTTTATACGAGAGGTCCTTAATAATTTCCTCAATTTCACACGCCGTGACAACCATAGTCGGATCAAAAACTGTTGTTTGAGTTGTCCCTGCATAAATCGACATGCATTTCTTTACAACTACCACCTTTCACCATGTTAAAAATGTGGCTGTAGGGCTCTTGCCACATCACACTCATATTTACATTACCCACATTATTTGGTAACTTAATTTTACTGTTCATAGAGTTTTCTATTTCTCTCCAGAAAGCTCTGTCATTTTTTTCACACATCTTTTCAGCAATTTTATCAGCAATGTTCGAGGTTTTCTTTTTTTTGCACATCCTTAGAGCATATTTGAACTTAGCCCTAGACTGCTTCATTATATCAAACATAACCCCCTGCCTAGGCTTCCCTGACTGCTCCCATAGAAGATAAGAAGATTAACATTGTTACTATAGAGCCAGTCTGAATAAGTTCAAGACAAGATCAAAACAGAAGGTATCTGCGGCTTTGTGTCTCTCGCAAAAGACTCAACTTGTCTGAGGTGAATGAAATTTCCAAGTTTCGAAGTGGCAACAGGGGGACTCGAACCAAATTCTTCTCGACGGACAGTCCAACTCTTAATCGCCGTACAACCACTTTTTTTTGTCGTACGGGGTGTTTCACTAGTTTTTGCACCTGTATATTACCAGTGGTGTCGTCACTGGTATCACAAGAACCAATATGTTTCTACAAACAACATCCACTGCTAAGACAATACACGGACCTTTGACAATATTTTAGCATTTGATGATGACGTTTTTTATTATGTGCGGCGTATATGCTGTCGTCCCCACCTCTGCGTATGTCACTAATGATGGCATAGCAAGTGGTGTACCGGGCATGGCTTGACATGCCAGGGCAGCCTAAGCCAGCCAGCAAGACGTCCGCACCATGTTTATATTTCGCTCAGCTTGGCAATGGCATCCATTGCTGTCAAATTAATGACACTCTGTCTCGTCTCTCACGCTAGAAGGCAATTGGATGTATTAAACCAACACGGTTCGGGTGTGCTAAAACACATCTCGTCCGCCTATCCGCACATGGTCAGCAGATTTACTGTTAGATATGCAGCAAAGACGTAGCAAGTCTTGCCACAAAACCCCATTGCCCGTTCGCCAGCCACAAATGCCCAATTTATGAATATTTATTAAAACCAGGGGATGATAGATGTTCTCTTAGCAGGATAACTTGGCGATCACATACATCTAGTAGAACATTAGATTGTTAACAATATTTTATTCGCCATAGTCACACACAAAAGTAATGTGTGCGTGCGTGTGTGCATGTGCGTGCGCGTGTGAGCGTGTCTGTGCCTGTACCTGTGTCTGTGTTATTACAAGGCAGCGCAGGTTGACCATACTTACATATTTACACTTACCAGCTACAACCATCTCACAGTTGTTATTAGCTACATGAATTTCCAATGTTAGGAACAACCTCTTTGAAGATATCACTTAGAAACAATCCGCCTTGAATTGTTGAACACTATTGTCAAACACTCACACTTAATAAGACAATTAACTTCCGTTAGACAAAATTTTGTATTGACACAATATCATTCTGGTATTTCTTTTGTGTTTGACCACCATTGCTGGCTAAAGTCGATCAAGAGAATATGTTCTGGGGGATGACGCAAACAGCGGCTAACCGAGGGTAATTACCGTCTCTATAGGCCACTCTGAGGTTATACGTTTTGTATATTAACGACAGTGTTTTCGTTTGGCGTGACACCATACAGCTCATTCGGGAAAGGAATAACCTGCTGACCTTTTCCGTGATGCACCAGTGTAGCGCATTTGTGATTTGTGGAAAGAACTAAGACAGATTAATAGTCGAATCCAACATTATAAAAAAATCACCCGTGGCTACGCGAAACAGATTAATCAAAGTGATGTATTTTTATCGCCAGCCGACCACTTTAGAGGTATGAAAACTCGAAAGAAATTAGTCAATATACTATACAATGCAGATTAAATATCACACATATCAAAACTATTTAACTACGGTAAAGAATGTTGCTGTTACTCTAGGTATATTGCACAAATAGATATGTGTGCAACCGCATATCTGTATTATGTTGTCTTTTCTAAGGATATGACGTAAAACACATTTATACTAGCAAAGTAGGCCCTATACTCCCTACACTAGATGACTATGACGCCGTGTCAGGCACTGACGTCAAAGCCACACACCAACAATAGTCAGGATCTTAAATAGACTTAATCAGTTATACCAAGGTAGACAAACACGCGAACAACGAATCACGGGATATTCCTGGGTGAAGGAGAAAGACCACAAGATCGGCGCCACGTTCTGCAAGGTTCTAAGCTCACCTGTATGCGGTCGAATAATACTAATACATTTATTCGTACTAAAATTGTACAATTCAACTAAATCAATGTATATACGTTACTGTGTACATAAAACAGTAAGCAATGAGCGCAGCTCGTCAATGGCTAAAAAAGAAGAGCTACCCACATTATTTATATTATGTAATACATCTTTTGCAAATGAGACTCTACATACTAGTTCATCATCCAGCCCCTCCTGGTAGTGGTCTTGAATCATACCATAAAACTGATTAGACTTCATTCGAAAGAATGTCATGGCATCAAGTTTGAATTTGGACATGATATAGTTAAAACTTTTAGACATATATGACCCACTACCTTGAAAGGCTAGATGAGAGAGCATTTTCAAACTGGTGTTACTGCATTTCAAGCAACACTGCATAAATCGTACCATTCGATTCATAATTTGAATTTGAATAGGTAAACAGTCTGCTAAAAGTGGCACCATATTACAATGCGGGCAAACTGGTAGATTAAACAGTTTTCTTCCACATAAACATAGACTATAGACCGACCAGGACGAATGGATATTAATTATTGTTTTAATACATTACTTGATCCGATATTTTAAGACAACACTATTTGTTAAGGGGATTGTTCTCTTCCGTACGGTACTTATTAGCAGGAAGTTCGCTGAATCGGCTGCAGTTCGTCCGACTGGTGGATTGGAATGTGAGAATCATTCGCCTTGGTATTTCCATGTAGGGACGCGTGCTCCTGCAGTAAAAGACAACTACATGCTTACATGTTTAATATTTCGCGGGCGCAACATTAAAATAGCGAGCACTGTTTCGGTGTTATTAAACGTAATGTACCGGGCAATATACCTTCGACATATAAATACTTGTATTAAGAACATGTTAATAAATGATAACCGGATATCGTATCTTTAATGTTGAAATGTCTTGTTCTGGTAGATCAGTCCACAGTATTCGAAGGTGAGTTGGGAACATTGTTACTAGCCTACACGGGAACACGTCGCACGGACACAGTGAATGTTGATGTGTTACATAAATGTCAACTACTCACGAACGACGTTGATTAATGCTAGTTCAGTATCAACCGGATTCACGGACATTTTAAATACAGTATTAGTACTATAAATACATTATCGTACACCTTCGGACCAGTCAATAGCGTCATCTCTCTGCCCAGTAGTGGTCACCTTCTTCCCGCTTTAAATTACCTGTTGGGCATATCTATGTTGGCTACAATTACCTGACAGCACCTAACAATGTTTCAGTCTGCACCTGTTCTCACAGACGTGCACCTGTTCTCACAGACGCACACGACAAAGACCCTGCGGGACCAGTCATCCCGAGACGAGGTCACAGGGAACCAGTTCAGTTTAAAATTGTAATTAAATTTGGTATCTTGCTTGATTTGCATGGCTGTATCCAATGTTGCATTGCTATTCGTTTCGGTATTACATACGTGGCGCCCCCTAGTGAATGACTACTCTACGTTCGCGCTCCAAATCGGTTAATCAGGTACAGAATGTAGTTTTGCATTTTTGTAATGCAAACACACACACACACACACGCACACGCACACGAACACGCGCACGCGTACACGCACACGCACACGCACACGAACACGCACACGCACACGCACACGCACACGCACACGCACACGCACACGCACACGCACACGCACACGCACACGCACACGCACACGCACACGCACACGCACACGCACACTCTCTCTCTCTCTCTCTCTCTCTCTCTCTCTCTCTCTCTCTCTCTCTCTCTCTCTCTCTCTCT
>OZ023206.1:37074057-37076557 GCA_963995525.1 Escarpia spicata
CGCTATGGACATAAACAATAACCTATTTCCACACTAACAATATGCACACACATATACATATATACATACATACATACATACATACATACATCCATACATTGACACGTACGCAAACACACACACACTCCCTCTCCCCCCTCTTTATCTCTCTCACCCTCCGTCCTTCGCTCTCTTTCTCTCAGTCTTTAGTAAATAAGATCATCTGCAAAGCGTAATATATTAACGCAACATTGTGTTATGTACGTGGGTGGACAGAACACGAGTCACAGTAATTGACAAACATCAACGGAGCATGACCGCGAGTGCGATATGTAAAGGTTATTATGTTATGGAAGCTATTACTGCTTGGATATATATTCGACAGCGGGCCATATGACGTCTTACGAAGTTAATATTACCAATAGGTGTGACGCACAAACATGTCATTCTTTTTTTCAATATTGAAATAAATGTACTGTACAAATAACTGACTAGCGTGGTGCCGCTGAAGGGCTGTGCTGTAGAAGGTGTTAGCGAGATGACGGCCAGATATGGCGTTCGCGTGTGATATTATTTCAGTCACGAATGGTCATTTTAGTCGCGGACGTATCGGCTGCGTCATCTCTGGGAAAGCACGACCTCGAAAGATAATAATTATTAGGAGTTGTTTCAGGAATGTTGATATCGAAAGCCAGACTTGTTGATTTGCGTCGTAGAAGCTGACTCAAGTCGCATTCGAGTCGAAGGAGGAGCTGACTCAAGTCGCATTCGAGTCGAAGGAGGATCTCTCTCAAGCCGCATTCGAGTCGCCCATTTTTCCACAAATTTCAATTTGATATTGAATTCACAGAGACGGATAAGATTCGACTTGGACTTGAAAATCTCTGACTTAAATCGATTTGAATGCGACTCTAGTATACTCCTTTACTTTACATCAGTCAAACGGCACACGCGCACACGTGCACACATACACACGCACACACACACGCACGCGCACACACTCACATACATACACACATACACACGCACAACTTATTGTTTGGTTATTTCTATTTCACGAGATACGAAACGCAATGTGTGTGTGTGTGCGCGCGCGCGCGTGTGTGTGTGTGCGTGTGTGTGTGTGTGCGTGTGAGAGTGTGTGTGTGTGTGTGTGTGTGTGTGTGTGTGTGTGTGTGTGTGTGTGTGTGTGTGTGTGTGTGTGTGTGTGTGTGTGTGTGTGTGTGTGTGTGAGTGTGTGTGTGTGTGTGTGTGTGTGTGTGTGTGTGTGTGTGTGTGTGTGTGTGTGTGTGTGTGTGTGTGTGTGTGTGTGTGTGTGTGTGTGTGTGTGTGTGTGTGTGTGTGTGTGTGTGTGTGTGTGTGTGTGTGTGTGTGTGTGTGTGTGTGTGTGTGTGTGTGTGTGTGTGTGTGTGTGTGTGTGTGTGTGTGTGTGTGTGTGTGTGTGTGTGTGTGTGTGTGTGTGTGTGTGTGTGTGTGACTTCACCTGTGACATTAACATTGAACCCTAGTCACTTGGCACTTGACTTGGAAATCAGAAAGATGACTACAGATTTGCCTTGCACTCGGAGTTCCGTGACTTGACTTGTAGGACCTTGATTTAAGACATCTGGAAGAACAATAAAGCCACCCACGTTGCTCTTGTACAACGGAAAGAAGCTCGCGCACGTCACTGCAATGACGTTGGTGGCTGTAATGCGGGCAATCAACCGTGACACTGCCTTCTGATAGACCGACTGCTTACGTGCAACGGTTAGCCCTGTACACTTTGCCGTAGCGGGCTGGCATTGGACATGAGATTCGCAGCTGGAGCGATGTCGAGATATTCTGTTCGCTCTGGCGCATTAAGTACCACTGACCAGAGCAACAATACTTGAATTAGTCCAGTGACACCACTAGCCCAATATAATCAATTAGGCGTTTTGCAGATGAATGATGTCTAACGACCAGTATCGGTTTTCAAATTACATGTATTCTATAAGCTCAATGTCCCGAAATAGCGCATGGACCAGTAAGATATTGGCTTACCATAGATCTACAATTACTAATATAGAAGATGTAAAACATAGTCGCATTGGCAACATTGAAACAATCAATGACTAATTGGCTATAGTAAATTGTTGACCTATATGATAATTTATAATTATTTTCATTGTTGTTCGATACGTTTTATTCACAATAGATATTCTCCAACTGACAGAAACGAGACTGGTTAAGTGAATGAAGTGTTTGTTACTACAGGAAATATAATAGGAGAAATAGTGTGTGTGTGCGCGCGCGCGTGTGTGCGTAAATGCGTGTGTGGGTGCGTGTGTGTTAGTGGGAGGGTATGTGAGTGTGTGCGTGTGTATATGGGACGTTATGCGTATGTATGTATGTATGTGTTTATGTGTGTGTGTGTGTGTGTGTGTGTGTGTGTGTGTGTGTGTGTGTGTGTGTGTGTGTGTGTGTGTGTGTGTGTGTGTATGGGTGTGTGTGTGTGTGAATGTATGTGTGTGTGTATGTGTGTATATATGTGTATGTG
>OZ023206.1:37079057-37124996 GCA_963995525.1 Escarpia spicata
ACATACATACATACATATATAGACATACATACATACACACATACATACACACATACATACATACATGCATACATGCATATATACATACATACATACATACACACATACATGCATGCATACATACATACATACATGATATACATACAAACATACGTACATACTTCGAACGGAGGCGGGAATAAACTAATTCAACGTTCATTGACAGTTCCTGCCGAGTGTGTTCTGTTGCGTCCAGTACAATGCCGTCCACCATTGAATTGAACAGAACTGCCCCGCGAACGTACAGATCTACTTCAGATGTGAGCTCAAACCTGACCTTCTAATAAGGCGTCCGAGGAGAGTTTCGTTCATAGCTCGTGTTTGTAATTCACCGGTCGCATATTGAACACAATATGATTGTCAACAGCTGTTCCGCCGCAGCACAATATACTCTTAAACGCGTCGCGGAAGTCGCGGTTGAGATAGGCGTATACTCCCGGGTTGAAACAACTGTTGACGTAGCCGAGCCACGTGACGAATGTGATTACTTCCGCCGGAACAGCGCAGCTGTGGCAGAAAGGCAATGTGACGTAGAGGAGAAAGAAGGGCAGCCAAGACACAACAAACAGCCCCATGAGCGTGCCGAGCGTCTTCACCGCCTTCGCGTGCTTCCGCGCGCACTTTACGCTGAAGTCGGTGGCTGCGCGTGTGCTCACGAAAGGCACGACTTCCTGTTCCCTGACGGCGGCCGCCTGCTGACGCGCTATGCGGAAGATCTTCACGTAGATGACCGTGATGAGGACGAGAGGCGCGTAGAATGACGTCGTCGATGATATGACGGCGTAGACAGCGTTCACTCGCAGCCCGCACGTGGCCGACACTTCGTCGCACAAGCTCCCGTCGTCGTGAGGCGAGAACCAGCCCAAGTAGATGGGCAGGAAGGAGATGGTCGCGCTACAGGCCCAGATGGCGGCGATGAGGAGGTAGGTGCGGCGTGTCGACAGCAATGCCTTGTAGGTCAGCGGCCGCGTGATGGCCACATAGCGATGTGTGGCGATGGCGCACAGATGCAAGATGGACGCCGTACAACACATGACGTCACATGACGCCCAGAAGTAGCAGAAGGAGCAGCCGAAGTGCCACCTACCGGAGACGCTGTAGACCATGGAGAAGGGCATAACAAGCAGCGCCACGGTGATGTCAGTGACGGCGAGCGACAAAACGAAATAGTTGGCGGCACAGCGCAGGCGCCTCGTTGTCACGACCGCGCTTACAACGAGGCCGTTCCCGAACAACGTCACGACGATGATGATCGAGAGAGCGGCGCCCGCCATCACTACCGGGGTGAGGAGGTTAGGGGCAGACGGCGACACCGTCGCAAGCATGACGTCACTCACAGTCGTGACGTCGTCTTCTTCAGCATCTGCCATTATGAATGCAGCACGTGCACTGCCGGTTGCAGTGCTTACATCGTTAAAGCTATATTCTTTGTTGGCTGCCTGGTTCATTCACAGTTCGAGTGTTGGTCACCGATGATTCCGGTTCAGCGGTCCGACGTACATCAAATTATTGTAGACATTTTCTGAGGCCTTTTTAAACACTGCACTTCACCGACGTATTCTGTTTAACTTTTTAACTGATTTCACCTTGAAAAACGACGCCACAACGTTGTAAAACACTACTATTGACGACTGTGATAAAGAAAAGAAGTAGTATCGTATGCGGTAATATGCCACGCGAGATCTGGCATCGTTGTAGCTGAGTCCTGGCTGCAGCGAGCCAATGGCTCCAATCTAGAAGACCTGAGTCGGCGATCCAAGCTGCACTCTCTGCACGCGTGCGTTGCGTCTACTAGCGTATCGACCGCGATAATAGCGCCTTGTTCCTGTTGACTCGGGGTAAACCATCTGCGAACGAATAGGAAGCCAGTGTTGTTATCACAGCTCCAAATCATGGCCAAATAGAGTAGTTGATATACGTAAACTAACACTATAGTTTAGGCGAGTGCTGCGTGTGAAATGTAACACGAATATGCCATATCAGCGATTGGATAAATCAC
The DNA here is from genome assembly GCA_963995525.1 of Escarpia spicata. Classification (NCBI taxonomy): domain Eukaryota; kingdom Metazoa; phylum Annelida; class Polychaeta; order Sabellida; family Siboglinidae; genus Escarpia; species Escarpia spicata. The sequence continues at coordinate 37,081,096 of OZ023206.1, forward strand.
AAATACAGTATATTACATCCGGTTGCATTGTGCACACGCTGTGACTATTTATTCGGTTCTGTTTCAAAGACGTAATTGGTTTTGTTTTTCTCTAGCTGGCTGCAAATGTGCCCAATAAAGTGCCCTGAACATCCATTGACACGACCGCTCACTGAGTTGTCTTTCACTATGTTCTACGTAAGACTCCTCTAAAAAGGAAAACAACTCCCGTGTGCACGTTCTTTCTACGTGTAAGCCTGATATAAATATCACCCAAAGACGCGGTGTGTTTGTGGTAAAAACACAATGGTGAATAGAGCAAAAAGCGAGTAAGTGAGAATTGACGAAGTTTCAAGAGAGCGGCGTGTCCAACGCAGTCCGTCTTGTTTTTCGCTCCCTCCCCCTCACGGCACCTCTGTGCTCGACCTTTCTCGCAGAGGCCGCGGTGTCGCAAATCACCCTGCAGCTGTGACTCTGCCAAACCGACGGCTTCCGGTGACGAGGTCAACGACGACGCAGCAGCCGCGCTGTCATGTTTTAAAAGGTTTCACTGGTGCCATCACGTTTGTGTTCACACGCCGTTAGGGATGTGTTCATGCGTTGTCGTTTGTCATCGCCCTTAAACACGGGGTGTATTTACACGATATCGTTTGTCATCGCCCGTGTCCCGACGCCATTAGGGATGTGTTCATACGATATCGCCTGTTATCGTCCCTGATCCAACGCCACTGTATATGTATTCCCGCGTTGTTGTCTGTCATCGCTCATGTCCCGACGCCACAACGGATGTGTTCACGCGATGTCGCCTATCATCGCCCGGGACTGCAGCGAAACATCCAGGGATGTGTTCACACTTCGACGCCTGTCATCGCTATGACCACACAGGCCAGCTGCATTCACCTTCCATTTGCTCAACCGACCATCCACCTATGAAATGAAATCAAGCGTAATTATTCGTATGAATCAACGGCTACAAAGCGAGCGCAATCAATCTTCTTTCATCGAGCGCTCCAATCCCGAAAATGCAATAGTTGAATTCCGCCCACTTAGTAGCCGACCGTGTAATGTATAGTGGCAGCGGCGCTCACCCAGCCAACGGTTCCTGTTAAAACACAAAACGCGTATACAGAATTTAGCCAAAGTGTCTCTCGTTCGGGCGTCGCACATAAACGGCATCATTACAGCGGTTTCACACGTTAGTTGCCTCTTAGTGCTCGTATGTTTCCTCAATATCTCTGTCTGTGACAGCTTTATCTGTGATTGCAAAGAAAGATGTATGGATGTTTTAACGTCATTCATTACTTCCGGTGCAAGCTGCGCGAAGGAAGAGCGGAAGTCGTTCTCCACTGCCCACCACGCCCATTCGTCATCTGTAAGGCAAGACGTTTACAAAACACTTAGTGTGTGTTGTACCAAATTGTTTTTAACGTATAACCGCCAGTGGTTTTTATGCACGCATGTATCCATTTCTCCACTTTGCATTGCGTCTCGGCAATAAACAAAAACGTTTCGTAAACAGTTCATCCTCGCTTTAAGGTCACCTCGGTAATACAACCACCTCGCAATCACGGTCACCCGTGACCTGTTAATACGATCACCTCGCTTTTACGATCACATTTGTCCAGTCGCAAGGGTGACATTATAGGTTTCACTGCAATGCTATAGCCTCAACTAGTACCGACAGAGGCTTGCATTTTCGAATTTGATATGAATGGTAAGAAATGAAACACCGATTAAATATCCGACACTTTCAATTGCGATAATGTCATAGTAGTATTTCCACAGGATATCTCAATTTAGTAATCATTACAGTAGTACTACTAGAACGTCACGCGTGTTCGTGGTAAAAACATTTCTGTACAACACGAGGCACACTGGAAATTGTAGGAGGTGCTTATAATAAACATAACGATATGATGACGTAGACCAGTTTTCAACCAAGTTTCAAACGAGGCGCCTCCAACTATCTGGTCACAAATATCGACACAACGAAGAACCAATCTGTGTCGATAATCTTATCGTGGACACCTACTCATGGCAAACACCGGAAAACTAAGATAATCATACAGAAAACTGATTTGTGAATGCCTTCATGTTTGAAGTGGCTTATCTACGTCCTCAAACAAAGAGTGTAACTGTTATGGATACAGTTCATCGGTGCTCCGTCCTCGTTCAATCGTTCGCCACCACAGTATTCTCATTGCACCAATATTCATTGAGACACAAGATGAAGCAGACGGGTCGTCTTGTTGATTTTACGATTTTAACTTCTGTTAAGACATTACTATACACATATATTATATATAAAATTGTAAATGTGTTTTACTGGGAACTGTATATAAGTGTTCAAACTGTTTTTGAAGGTAAGACGAACATGTGAATTACCAAGAGTTTATGGCATGATTTCTCAGAAAAGTTGTTTCTGTAAGTACCAAGGTAAACACTCTACACAATTGTCCAATCTTTGCGCTGGCATACTGCAACCAATGTCAATAGAAAGTACATTTTCTCCCATTTCTTATTACCAATAACTACGAAAGTGTGGATGGTGAAATGAGACACTTTCACGGTGGTAATTACCACTATTGATGATACTCACGCAACAGCCGGTGCCTAATTCGCATCGTCAAACCCAAAGTAAACTAGTGGTCTCGTGATCCGACTTGTTCCTGGATGATCGAAACACAACTCACAACTGACGGATCCCAACGTATTCCGACTACTGGATCAAGTGGTTAGGGAATTGCACTGACTGGTTGTCAGCTTTTGCGGTGGAATACGTTTGATAATATCGCTGTTATATGACAATTATAGTTGGTGCCCGCGCAGCAGTGGTCCACGGAGTCACTTATAACAGGAGAATGCGCGTAAATCGTGATTACGTGTCGTTATGGAGCGGAACCAAGCTGATAACCAAAGTTTAATAGCGGCTCGGCGACGCCGGGGGGGGGGGGGGGAGGATGTTGAAACAGCCACTCTCAGAGACACAACGGTAGTGTTTTGTATGCAGGTTGAAAACTCTCGAGGGTGTTTTAAACCTAGGTTCAAGGCACTACTGCGACCAGATGCAAACACTCACTCATTCATCCATTAATCGGGTCAATCGTAGGGGTGCACCAACAGTGAAATTTTTTCATCTGTTGTTGCTGCAACGAATGACTCCCTTGGGTGTATACCCGTATAATCTCCGAGGCTGTCCTTGTTTATTGTTCTGGTTTTCCTCGTTTTCTGCCGCCTTTGACTGTGCCTTGTAATATTTCTTTGGCAAGTGTGCAACAGTTGTGACTGGTTATGGGCCAATCCATTGGCGTTATCGGCACCTCACTGTGGTCAGAACAGGTTCTTGAGGTCTTGCACCTTCGGCGATTGCTTGCATTGCCGTCATATTTGATGGTCTCTGTGGGGAATTTTTGGATTCTTCCCATCTTCCTGCGCCAGGGGGACTGCTGATCACATCAGTCTCAGTCACCACCCCTGGCTTGCTAGGATGAATCTTCCTGAAAATGTGCGTTTCAAATGCGGATATATTGTTTCGGACTCGGCTTTCAGAGTCCAGCTTTCGCATCCGTATGTCAGCACCGATCATTATTTTATTTTTTGTAGAATCTTATTTTATTGCCGTTTTGACGTTTTCGTTGCTCGTTGTCTTTTTCAGTCTTGCTATCAGTGGTGTTGCCAAGTCTAACTGCGGGCGTATTTCCTCAGTGCAGTCACCCTAATAATTCAAAACACAGCGGGTAATTTCAAAACAATCAGCTAGTAAGTTCAAATGACCCGGCCCACAAAACGTACATGGACTGGGTCTGTGGACAGAATGAAAGGTAAGGAAGAGTACGGATGCGCTCACGGTGAAGGGGGAGGTGATTATACGCCATTTCCACCTTGCCATCGATATGCCGTTCAAGTGTCGTCAAATCACATACCCTCAGCACGATACATGAACGTTTCAAATATCACCATTTTCTAGTTCCATCGTATTCTTCTGCAATGCAATAGGAAGGTTATCTGTGCTCTGACCCCAGAAGGTTAGAAGCAGACCATTCATCACATAGGTAGGCAAGCCGCTCAGGGGAACTGGCTTGTGTTGAGCTGTGTATGCGCTCCATCCTCTGCCGGAATAATGACGACTCACATTGCGGGCAGAATCTCATTTGACCAAAACGTGGGAGCAGCCATCTGTGGAAAGTTTACCCCGGAAATTATGTTTTACAGTATTTGAAATTGTGCATTCTGGGGACTAAACATGAGGTTTGAATTGCTGTGTTTCCTCAATCCACGCCTGTTCATTGTTAATAGTGATGACAACGACGACGATGATGATGGACGCTTAATATTACTACTACTACTAATAATAATAATAAATAATAAAAATAATTGATTCATTTTGAAAATATCCTATTAACACGATATTGACCAAATATATTGACGATGTCATCTATAAAGAGTGTACGATATCTCAATGAAATGTCCTGCGCTACGTTCTATATTACAGAAGATGACAGCCATATCACAACAATTTGTTTACGACACTAAATTGTATAATATCCAAAAAACATACATCCGGGCCACGTATATATCAGCGTGTGTTGCAGGGTATCAATGTCTCATTTCTCACCTGGTTTGTTGGTCAACATCCCACCTCCAACCATCATTCAGAATCCCATTTCACCAATCCCACCGTCCATCTATTCTTGAGTCCAGCATCCCATTTCCTGCCTTATCCCGTATACTTATGACCATATGTTGCCGCTTAGTGAACGTCACAGTCCTTATATTACCAAGTTGATTAAGCAGAACTGACTGTTGTGTGTTGTGTTTTGTTCAATATATTTCCAGCGTAATTGCGATACATCTGTTTGATATATATATATATACCGGAAATAAAAGGCGGACATACGCCGCGGACAAATATATATACTTCAACGAGTTTGACAAGTTTGTTGAGTGTAGTGTCTGGAAAACATCTACATATTTAGTCATTACAGTCAATAACCTAGGGAGCGTACATGGTGGTGTTATTGGCACAGGATGTTAATAAGTCCATTGTGAAAATCCCCAAATGGTTGCAATATATATGTCTGGGCAAACAAAAACATCGCATTTCTGTTTTCAAGTAGCACATCATGTTCAACATGGTACACAGGTTTGCTAATCTCCCAAACAGTTGAACAACACATTCGACAACTCAGACATGACTACGTAATAAATATCAACGATGTTTTAATATATAAAATAATATATCTAAAATCGGCATGAATTATCCTTAAGTATCACTAAAATCGGACAACTCTGTTAGTCTTATATGTTGAAATGTACAAAGACAGGAAAACGTGGCGGTCATCATGTACAGAGGGCGTCATCTTAGTTTTAAAGGTGATTAATCGATTGGATTTTTAAAATTACCCAATGAGAATATCCATCCCAAAACGGAAAATGTTAGTAACAAAGTTTCACTTATGTTTCTGCATTAAAAAAGGATAGTCTGGCATATTTCGCCCGACCCGCCCAGACCTCACCAGACCCCCCTTAAGCAGTGTGCCGACCGACACCGACTGAGCCATGCTCTCGAAGCCGGTGTGACGTCATAATCACGTATATAGTAAACTTGAGAAAAAAACAGTTCACTAGGTCGATAGTTGTCGGGGTTAGACTGTGTCGGTCTGACGTGGTTTGGTCTGGTCTGGTCTGGTCTGGTCTGGACTGGACTGATCGGGCAAAAAGTGCCAGTGTATGACGGCTCTACGGGTAAACCAAAACAAAGTCTTTGTATCAGTAAGTGCTAGCTATTGATCTTTAATATAGCAAACATCTCACCGATGACATTACAAAGCCACAGTGAGCGATTTATTCAGGTGCTGGCCAGGATACAGATTTATGCTAACAACATACATCATTCACTAATTGTTTGCAAAAAGTAGATGCCAATGACCTAAAAGCTTGTCTGTCTACATCTGCAGCAATGAGTTGTGAGCAAAAAAACAGCCCCCAGTAGTTTATCACTGCAGCGATGAAATGACAGTGTATTGATAGGGAGTCCGAAAATCCGTGTAAGAAACATTGTTACTAGACTGAAACGAACATCCACAACCTTGTAGATAACTAGAAACATTGGTACCAGACTGATGCCAACATCCACAAACTTGTAGAGAACTAGACACATTGTTACCAGGCTGAAGCGAACATCCACAACCTTGTAGATAACTAGAAACATTGTTACCATACTGAAGCGAACATCCACAACCTTGTAGATAACTAGAAACATTGTTACCATACTGAAGCGAACATCCACAACCTTGTAGATAACTAGAAACTGTGCTACCATACTGAAGAGAACATCCACAACCTTGTAGATAACTAGAAACTGTGTTACCATTCTGAAGCGAACATCCACAACCTTGTAGATAACTAGAAACTGTGTTACCAGACTGAAGCGAACATCCACAACCTTGTAGATAACTAGAAACTGTGTTACCAGACTGAAGCGAACATCCACAACCTTGTAGATAACTAGAAACATTGTTACCATACTGAAGCGAACATCCACAACCTTGTAGATAACTAGAAACTGTGTTACCAGACTGAAGCGAACATCCACAACCTTGTAGATAACTAGAAACATTGTTACCAGACTGAAGCGAACATCCACAACCTTGTAGATAACTAGAAACTGTGTTACCATACTGAAGCGAACATCCACAACCTTGTAGATAACTAGAAACATTGTTACCATACTGAAGCGAACATCCACAACCTTGTAGATAACTAGAAACATTGTTACCATACTGAAGCGAACATCCACAACCTTGTAGATAACTAGAAACATTGTTACCATACTGAAGCGAACATCCACAACCTTGTAGATAACTAGAAACATTGTTACCATACTGAAGCGAACATCCACAACCTTGTAGATAACTAGAAACATTGTTACCATACTGAAGCGAACATCCACAACCTTGTAGATAACTAGAAACATTGTTACCATACTGAAGCGAACATCCACAACCTTGTAGATAACTAGAAACTGTGTTACCATACTGAAGCGAACATCCACAACCTTGTAGATAACTAGAAACTGTGTTACCAGACTGAAGCGAACATCCACAACCTTGTAGATAACTAGAAACATTGTTACCATACTGAAGCGAACATCCACAACCTTGTAGATAACTAGAAACATTGTTACCATACTGAAGCGAACATCCACAACCTTGTAGATAACTAGACAGATTGTTACCAGACTGAAGCGAACATCCACAACCTTGTAGATAACTAGAAACTGTGTTACCAAACTGAAGCGAACATCCACAAACTTGTAGATAACTAGACAGATTGTTACCAGACTGAAGCGAACACCCACAACCTTGTACATAACTAGAAACTGCTCGTACGGACTTGGAATTTACCCAGGGTCATCATATGGGTCATTCTCCCAATTCGGTACATATTATCGAATTATTTTCACATTTTTAAAAACTACTACAATAATCGAAAACACCTTATTTAGTTGATCAAACATCATTGGAATACATATTTTCTAAATGTGCAGGCTTACAATGTATGCATTGTGAAGTAATTTCATGTAGAAGTGCACATGCCACATATGCCTCTGTCAACTCTGTTACTGACATCTGAGCACCTAGTGTGATATATATTTGTCTTACAGCTTTCATTATGATATCATTAATGTAATAATTTTATGTCCCATGTCCAGTAACACATCGTAACAAATTAGATAAACATGTTGTGCTAAATTTGATAAGTTTACACTGCCTTTTGGTGCACGTGCATTCTTGGAAGCACCTATCACATCGTGATTCAATGTGACCCTGCCAAGCTGTAAGCACTATATTTCACTGTTCAGAAACGTAACACAATACACACATGGATACATGACAACACTTGTTATACATGTATTATGTTTATACAGTATTAACAGAGTTGACTTAGCAGTAACAGAATTGACTTGGCAGTAACAGAGTTTACATTAAAATAACACAATCGTAATCAATAGCTAAATAAGACATATAATACCATGAACTGTTGCTAGTGTAGTTATATATAGTGCAAAAAATCATACATCATAACTGCTAATCGAGTGTTTATGCATTGGTAGTACCGGTAACAGAGTTGACTTAATTGGCAGTAACAGAGTTGACACTAATATAATACAAGTGTAAACAATGGTTACACTAAAAATATATACAATGGATTGTTGTAATCTAGTGGACCTATGACTAGAGCGCACAATCACACACCATCATAGTTATCACATTATGACTATATAGATAGCACATATTATGAAATGTTGTACCCATAAACGTGCACCATAGCACAAACAAGATTAGTTGTCTATGCAGCCGTTCTTATTCTCAGAGTCAAGATGTGCCTACTCCCAACTTTCTCTCGTTCACGAATGAGAAACAGGACATCTTCAACTGTGTACCAGCAAACATCATCCCGATACTGTGGCCAGTGAAATCGGTTCACGCCCACAGCTCTTCATGCATTTGACTTCAATGTCCACGTCATCGATGTCAGTGACAATGCCAGGATGTATGTTTCCCTGATACCTCACAACGCACCATTTGACTTCAATGTCCATGTCATCGATGTCAGTGACAATGCCAGGATGTATGTTTCCCTGATACCTCACAACGCACAATTTCTCCTGAAGTTCATCAAGTTCTTCAACTTGTTTCACTGGCACTGAGTCGGGATGCAGTGACAGCTGTGTAGGAGTGGCAGGCTTCGCAGGACTGGTCTGTTGTACTTGTGTGACTAGTTGTACATCAGTAGGCATGCAGCGCAGGAGGAACCAGTTGGTCAGTGACTGGAGGCTTGGCAGGGGCAATTGGCTGCACTCTGGTAATGAAGATAAATTCCTTGACGCCGTAGCACATTCAATTCACGGTTTCAGGGTTGTTGCAACAACAGCTGACATCGCGATATTTATATAGTTTTTGCTTGATAATGACCTGCCTCGCATTTTCCAAATCTCTGTAACATTTTACAGTCAGTCGACTACGCCTTTTCTGCGCTTGCTTCCGCTGTCTGCAAATGGATGAGGACACATCACACTGCATTCTAGAAAGACATGGAGCGAATAAAACAATGTTTTTAAAAACAGAGGTAATACAATATACAGAGAAGCGAACAAGAGTGTACGTGTATGAAGGAGTATGTATCTGGTGTCACTGGTGTATATTATATCATACAAACACACACACACACACACACACACACACACACACACACACACACACACACACACACACACACACACACATATATATATATATATATATATATATACAGTGTATATATATATATAATTATTAGTGTGTGTGTGTGTGTGCGTGCGTGCGTGTGTGTGTATGTGTGTGTATGTGTGTGCGTGCGTGCGTGTGTGTGTGTGTGTGTCTGCGTGTGCATGTGTGTGTGTGTGGTTAAAACTACCGGAAATGGTCCCAGTAGCCACAAATGTGTCATTGGTCCAGACAATATCTGGAGTGGCTTTAAAAGCAGTGTAAATAGCTTGTTCAGACGGAGCTCGGTGTGCTCTTTCCGGACATAATTGATTTTCATATGTGGTGTGATCATCAGTACGACTTCTTGTATACGAAAGGTGCTAAAACTACTAGTTTTGTCCACACACACACACACACACACACACACACACACACACACACACACACACACACACACACACACACACACACACACACACACACACACACACACACACACACACACACACACACACACACACACACACGCACGCACACACACACACACATACAATTATAGTTATACACACGCACGCAAGCTCGTACGCACGCATACACGCACGCACAAACACACACACACACACACACACACAAACCCATTTACCTTGAACCTGATGAATTTGACAGTTCTTTTGTAGCATGGGGCGAAGCTGGAGGTGTTAGATGCGTCTCTTTATCTTTTTCCCTTGACCTCCTCTGTGCATCTCGCCACCGCTTCCGTACACTGCGCTTGGTTCTTTCTGACAGTTCACTAATCTGTTTCACTTTTTCAGTTGATTTCTTCTTTTCCCATGCCAGCCGCTCTTTTTCTAGATATATTTTTCTCCGTTCTGGATTCGCATCCCGTCGAGCACGATACCGCATTTATTGTTCAGCTGCAGATAATGGCATGGCTGTCACTGTGAACAAAGTGAAAGAACACCGTTCATTTTAAATTTATCTAAATACGAATGAATTTAAAATGGCAAGCATTCGTAGATAGAATATATCATAAAGCATGATAATGGCATATTGGTGTCAACCTTGTTACAATCAAGTCAACCCTGTTATCACAAATAGCTAACAGAGTTGACAGTAACAGGGTTGACAACATGATGCAATGCATCTAATACAGCAATACATGCAGCCATATTATTATTTAATCACTGTTTCCCGCCACTGTCCATAACAAGACTGAGTAGTGCGTTGGTATGATGGTTACATAATACTTATCTTTGGGTTACAGTGTTGACATAATATAATTATAGTATTGCATGTGATACAAAAAGGGGTATTTTAATCCATATTAAGAAAGACAGAAGCACATACCTTCTCTCCATTTGAGGAAGTCGTAGTCTGCTGCCACCTGGTGCTCAATGCGGTACTGTAGAAGGATCTTCGTTTCTTCCATAGTTAAATTACTATAGAGTACCACAGTTGACCCACTGTTTATATATACATATAAAATGGCCTGAAATTTGATAAATATATAAATAATATGCCTATATAGATCCAAATCAGATATGTTGGGGATATTTTACTAGATGGTGCTGATTATCAAACAATATTACCATTAAACGTGTTGCTGCCACATAGACTGTAGGACACATATTTAGAATCAGGGACATGGCATTTTTGCCACCCACATCATATAATACTTAGTTTTTCTTTAACGCAAATTAATCAAATTATTGCACAATACATCAAATAATAAAGATAACATATATGTATATCCGTAACTGATGTGTTATTGCCCATATGAAGGGCACTGAAAATGCACCACACGTTTCTGGGACTCAAATATGTACCGAATTGGGAGAATGACCCATATATTTACGCTTACTCTTGCAACGGATGCAGTTCGTAGACTGTTCAATATGTAGCTGTTCCATGACGAGACAACCTCAGACCAGGGACTGTTCACGAGGATAACGAGCTCGTAGGAAAGCCCAAACAAAACAGAAGCCATTGTTAAATTTAAGGGGTTTATCAAATGTAAAAGTCTGCTGCCGTATCATCGAAGACATTATGTCCGTGCCAAACCAGCAAACGTGTCCCAGTGACACATCCTGGTGTTGACAGTTTCCAGTATACAAGGTCACTGAAGAAGAAGAAGCGAAGTTGATGTTAAAGAGCTCATGAGAATGTTAGTGAAACGGACCACAGCTGTCCTCAGACCAATCAACGTACAGCTGTCCTCAGACCAATCAACGTGCAGCTGTCCTCAGTCCAATCAACGTACCGTTGTCCTCAGTCCAATCAACGTGCAGCTGTTGTCAGACAAGCCAGTTGGTATTGCCTAACCGTGTTGTGTTCGAGTGATACGAATGACTTCCAATTATATCGCCTGGGTTGACATGTGGCCGCTTGCTTTCTATCGCCTCACGTGCAATTCCATTAATCAGAAAGTCTAATAAATCAGCCTATTTTGGGAGGTGTTTCCTGATTTATGCCTTGCCCAAATCACTAGAGTGTGCCCTGTGCATGTTGTGATAAAAGAACTGTTTTTGATTCACATTTGTCTGACGTTAAACCCTGCGAGGCCTTTGCACAAACTGATTAACTTTCAGTGCAAACATCCATATTACATATTACGTCGGTTTTATAAACCGTCCTCTATTGTTTCGATAAAGTGTTATTTTCACATAATTATATCCACCTTGAATGACAGGCATTGATTATCTTTGCAACAATATTGTCATTCGTTTATTGATATGCTTCTTAAGCATCATATGGCCATTTTACAAATGGTTGCTGCATAACTACATAAACTGCTTATATATCGGTTTGAGTATAACACGTCTAACCTTCTTACGCGTGACTCTCCGAACCCAATTAGTCTTGCAAACGTGCAGCTTTTGTTGTTGCTGCTGTTTCAGTGCGACTGTCTTCAGACCATAGCTGGACCGCTCCATGATGTTATACCGCCATATTTCTTCTGTAGTTCCCGTCTTCTCATGCCCTCTGTGGTACCTTGCACGATCGATCGTTTTTGAGAAGATGTTAGGACTGATGACGTAGCCACACCACGAGAGCTTGCGTCGTTTATTGTTGACAACAGCGGCTCTTGATTTCCAGAGAGGAGTCAACATAGTGTCTGACCTAGTGATTAGTTTCGTTGTTACTTTGTGGGAAATAAAGAGGAGTCTTCTGTAGCACTTCATTTCAAATGCCATATGCATCATTATAATGACTTGCACTAAATACACATGACACAACATGATTAACGTGTATCGATATTATATTCTGTGATCACTTCATAGTAAATATCGCCTTAAAAGTAATACACTTTTTGATTAGTGGTGGCCCGTTTCAGTGGTTATACGTGTCAACTAACAATAGTGTGTTATCAATGTATGCTTTGTCTAAACATTCGTGTGTACATTTCTCACAGGTTCCAAATCAAAGACAACAATGCTGACAGATCTCCGATAGCAACCCATGGTAAACGAGTTGAACAACTACTTACAACCAAACAGGAAAATTCGTGGAATTTGTGCGTGTCGATATAACATTCTACGCCCACTTGGTATCTGCAGCTTGTTGATTCTATAATAATATAATGATATATGCATATTTATATAGCGCCCTTTTTAGCCTAAACTGCTCAAAGGAGCTTTACAAATTCATTGAAGCAATACATACAAATACATATGAAAAAACCACAACACATAAAAACTAGTATATATCTACATTAAAAAAAAATTGGAAAATTAAATCTAGATGTCTAAGATATATAAATAAGTAAATAAATAAAAGTAAATAAAGTATATATAAATAAAGTAACTCTAAAATAAACACATACGGAATTATCTATGAACAATATAGGTGTTTTATATAAAATGTCATAAATAATTAAAACTGTACTAAAAAGCTTTGCAAAACAAGTAAGTTTTAACTGTCTTTTGAATACATCCGTCGATGGAGCCTGACGAATGGATGGGGGTATGTTGTTCCACAGTGTGGGTGCAGCCACAGATAAGACCATGTCCCTGGAGAATATCGTGCAATCCGTGTTCAGACATGTAGGTGTTGAGTCGACAAGCCACTGTACGTTCTATCAGTTTGGAGATGAATGATAGATTCGGCACTGGTCGGAAGTTCTTCAGTAGCTCGGGATCAAGATTGTTCTTTTTCAACACAGGGGTCACCAAAGCCTACTTCAATGAGTCAGATACAATCCCCGATGACATTGAACGGTTTACAATTTGAATCAGCACCTGCAACAATTCATCGATATTGTCTTTCAAAAGCCTTGTCGGAAGTGGATCTAAGCCGCAAGATTTTGAAGGACATTGTACGACCAATTACCTGATCTCAGTTTCTGAGGCAGAAGTGAATTCTGACAAACTGCAGGTGATATTCTCATCAGATGATACCAGTTCATGTAAATCCAGCTGGTGATATGGCACCTGTGACAAGTCGTTGCGTATCTTAGTGATCTTGTGTGTGAAGAAGTCTGCAAATATTTACGCCATCTCGACAGGAGTGTCATGACTGGGGAGGATGCTCGGAGTGTTGCGATGCATCAGCCGATCAATAACCTTGAAGACACATTTGGGATCAGATTGCGCGTCAATCAAGCGTCAGTGAAGTACTGTTTCTTGGCGTTGTCTATCAGCCTGGCCAATTCACGCCGTTTATTCCTGTATATCTGCAGATGCACCACAAGTCCGGTTTCCTGATACTTTCTCTCTGCTTTCCTGCGAACCCTCTTGGCCTCCAGGATGTCTGCAGTAAACCAAGCTGGTTGTGGTCGTATAACCACACTGCGTTGTTGGGCTGGAGCATGCTCGTCTAGGAGTGTTGCTAGGACACAGTTGTACTGCTCAACAACTTCACCTAGCGGTAGGTCAGGTACAGATGTCAAATGTAGCATTGACTTTTGTATGTCTTTCTTTAACGTGCAGGTGTCAATATGTCTGTATTTCCTGTATGTGATCACCCTCTTCTTCAGCTTAGGCTTATTCCCTGATAGGCAGAAGTGAACGGGAAAATGATCACATATATCAGACAGTGCACGAAGACGTCGTCATACTGTCCTCAGATGACCTGGTAATAATTACGTCGGTGTGTGACTGGTGTCACATGCTGAGTTAAATTATAGGAATTTATAAGATCCAACAAATTTGAAGCATCTTTATTGGTAAGATCTTCAACATGAAAATTGAAATCGCAAATACACGATGCCCAAATCTTTAAGAGTAGTGAATACAACAGTTCCGACAGTAGATGATCCACGTTTCATAGACCACAAGTCCGCATTGCTGTATTGTTTTGGTCTAAGCAGCTTGGCACTGCAATCATTGTAATCAGTGTGCTGCAGGTTTCCGGACGACAATGGTTGTTGAAGTCAGTGGCCGCACAAACCCAATAGCAGGCAACCGGGCGTTGGCTGTGCAAGTTGAAGCCGTGTAGAACCAGGAAACTCACAACGTACATCATAAGAGTTCACATTTGTTTTCACCAATTCTGGCATAGACGTGTATCCAGTGTATGAACTGTATACTCACAAGGTGTTCTTTCAAAACTTAGCGTCACTGTACACTTAAAACAAACTAAAAATAAACACATAATCTGGGAGCTCGTTGGCAGCAGCTTGTTCAGCGTCCACGTACGAGTATACGACAATTCTGGTTAACTATGGCTAAATATTACTTATTAAATGTATAATACATGATGAGTGTCCAGCAGAGTTAATCAGTATTACGAGAACGTATATCCACATTAAGTACGTGTTTAAACGTTACTGCATATGTTACGTGACGTACATATTTAATCAAACAGTTGTCAGTTGTTTTAGTCGACAGAAGGCACATGATCACAACTTTCTTCTGTATTGCATACGCGTGGAATTTATATATATTTATATATTGAGCTGACGAGGGGATCTCGACTATACTGATCTCTTGACGAGAGAGTTGACATGGTCCGGCTCTTGTCTCGATCAATCTGGTCTCTTGAAGACATAGCAGATATGGTCCGGCTCTTGTATCGAACAATCTGCTTTCTTGACGACAGAACAGATATGGTCCGGCTCTTGTCTCGATCAATCTGGTCTTTTGACGAGATACTATATGTGGTCCGGATCTTGTATCGGACAATCTGGTCTCTTGACGATAGAGCAGTACCATGGTCCGGTTCTAGTTTCGATCAGCCCTGGTCTCTGCACGACAGAACTGACCTGGTCTGGCTCTTGTTTCGATCAACATGGTCTCTTGGCTACAAAGCTGATATGGACCGGTTCTAGCCTCAATTAGCTCTTAGGCCCTCGGGCCCTAAGGCCGTTTCACAAAATAATGAGCTCATAAAGTAAATCCGATATTTAAAAGAATCCGTTGTAAAACTCAAGGAACGTTTCAAAATTCGCCGTATCTCCGAGGACACTATTACAACGGAGAACGTTTCCCAATGTTTACAGTTATAAGTATACAAGACCATTGTGAATGAACAAAATCTATATTTTAAATACCAAATTCGGGCTGATGAACTCTTAGAAGTGCTACTTAAACGACAGACGACACAGCGAACGTGGTGACATTTCTACGTTCGGTCGGCTTGGACGATCGTCAATCGTGAATGGATGAGTGAGGTTTTTAACTGTCGAATTAATTAATGAATCACTTAATTGATTAACAAGCATTGGATGAATTAGTAAAGAAAGGGAACGCCAAAATTAAGATGCAACGACAGTATAAAGCGAGACTTCGAAAAGGAAACTACGATTGGCTGAGAGTGGAAGATCCCCGCAAATTAGCACAGAGAGGAACATAAGTGATTGGGCACGTTAGTAAATTGGTGACGTAATTATTGAGTTAAATAACTTGTATAACTTATATTATAATCAACATAGTGGATCCGTCATCCAAGTTTTAGCCAGTGTGTTTTAGTGAGCTTCCCAGACAAAGCAGACTAAAGTGTCGTTATATAATAGACCGGGGACCGCTGTCATTTTCTTGCCGACTCACAAATCAATATGAGTCGACAATTACTTTCCCGTCGAGCCTTATTTTATATCTCGAATTAAAATCGCTGACAGAAAGTTCGATGGGAAATTGCTTTGTCACGAGGCGCCATTAACTATTCATTGCTTTTATGCTATAACGCGTACTCATTTCATTGCACTGTGCACACGCTGCGATGGATTCTGAAGACATAAAGTCTTGACGTTTGCGTCAGACAGTTTCACCCAAAAGATGCAGCTATTCGTTCGTTGAATGTCAATTGCTTATGCAAAAGCTGGACAAACACTTTCTCTACCACGTGCACTCAATGGACATGCTGCCCAGTCTATGTGTCTCCAGCTAGTTCAATAGACTGAATTTAGTCAAACTTGCTGCCTTCAACTCTTTGCATACGTTTCGACGACGTTTTCTTTTCGTTCAATACCAGCATTTTTTTTCATGCAAATTGCACTCACTCACTCACTCACTCACTCACTCACTCACTCACTCACTCACTCACTCACTCACTCACTCACTCACTCACTCACTCACTCACTCATTCACTCACTCATTCACCCACTCACTCACTCACTCATTCATTAACACACTCACTCACTCACTCACTCACTCACTCACTCACTCACTCACTCACTCACTCACTCACTCACTCACTCACTCACTCACTCACTCACTCACTCACTCACTCACTCACTCACTGATTGCTTGATCCATTCAATAACCCACTTACGTCCTTGCCTTTCACTCGCCTGCTCTTATGAGACAACGATTAGTAGGATTGAAGCCAGGTAGTTATCGGCTTTTGTGACCCCGTGAGCGAGGCAGTGCTAACTGGGACATCTAACGAATCCAGGCCCGGCTGGTGATCAATCACACTCCTAAATGTCGCTCTGCTCATAATACTATGGTGCACCTCTGCCTTCTTTCCACCGACTGTTTAGCTTTTGGATAACCCATATTATAATATAGTGAGCCATTTCCGCAGACGAAAATACCGACATTTAACTGTATCTATCAATTAATTAATGTATTAACCAAGGCGGATCATATCATTTACCTGATATCATGTATTCTGAGGTCATTCAAAACAAATTTAACGCCGGGAAAGCAATTACTGTGCAACCGTCAACACGCAGCTAAATCATATCTATTTTGGTAATGTTGGCGCAGAATGTAGCACGCGTTATCACCTCCTTGTCTTGTCGCCTTACGTTGCGGTTGCTTGAGGAATACATTAAGACAAGATGTGAGGTTTATTGGCGTTCACTGACATGGTGTGTAGGATGCCTTCGTTGTGTTGAGTTCATTCAAGGCACTGTGTATTCTCATAAAACATAGCATTGTTATCGCGCTGTCTGCAATGACACACGGAAACATGTTCTGTAACACACGTTTAATTCAATCTGCAATCAACCCTGTTGCACTGAGACCGTGCGAATGTAACACTAACTCAACCACGTTACCAGTTGCACATGTACACGCACGCACGTACGTACGCACGTACGCACGCAAACACATACAAATATACACATGCACGCACGCGCGCGCACGCGGGCACACACACGGATGCACACACACAGACGCACAAACACACGCACAAACACACGCACAAACAGACAGACACACGCACACGCGCGCACACGCGCGCACACGCGCGCACACGCGCGCACACACGCGCACACACGCGCACACACGCGCACACACGCGCACACACGCGCACACACGCGCACACACGCGCACACACACGCGCGCGCACACACACACACATAAACACACGCACAAACACACACAAACACACACAAACACACAGACACATACACTCAAACACATACACACGCGCGTGCACACATACACACACACACAAACACATGCACAAACACACACACACACACACACACACACACACACGCACACACACACACACACACGCACACACACACATATCAGTTCGGTTCCAACAAATGTGGTGTAACTTAAAAGGGGAATTAACGTAATGTGGATGTAAAACTAACGAGAAAGATAACCTAGTGGGGGACGTAATATAGACTGCAGTATAGAGTGCGGCGTTGCAAACACTTGATAGATACATTAGTTGGCTTTACGCTGATCGATACTTCTAATGAACATCACCAAAATAGCAGTGAAGTTCTGCCAAATCAGAACAATGAATATTAATATTAAATAATATACAATAGTATTGTTGGTCTGAATTTGTTGTATTGACATGATACGCATTGTTATGCTTGTCAACTTGCACTTAATACGTAATATATGAAGTATAATTGTTTATTTGTGCTCATAGTCGTAATGGCGCTGCCACGCAAAGCTTTGGTGAAGCTCACCGTTCTCGGCATAACGCAAATACCTGTTTACTTTGTTTATATAAATGTTATTCCTTATACGAAAGTTAGTGTAATTGTTAGATTATGTAGCATATACGGTAGCGGTCGAACGAGGTCGTTTTCATGGTTAGGTCAGAAATTAAAAGGTCGCAAGCCGACATATGCACTTTGTTGTTTGGACGTGGGCGAAATACCACTGTCGCGCAATATACGTATTGTACTACGTATTACGAACAATATATAAGTAACCAGAAGAACAGAAATAATGCTTTTAAAACACACCTGCTGAGAGCTCATTCATAATAAATAGGCAAACGCCACAGTGTAAGAAACGCACAACTATTGTTAGAATTTGTATTTATGTTCTTCTTGCCTGTTCAGCACTAAGCTTGTGTTGACGCTAGCGATGTTTTCAGCGGTATGGTCTTGAAGTTGGTATTAATGTATTCTACACTACGTATTCAGCTAATAGGCGTTCCTCCGTCTACGCCCTTTCACAACGGTGTACCATTCTTAACATGCTCCGTCATGCTGCGCTGGTCGACGTTGATAGAGTATTCAACAATACAGCTTTGATATACACATTCGCCTCTTTCATTACATCAAATACCATACGTTCTTGTAGGACGTTCTATTGTGCTTAAATCGCCAAAGCAACCGCGTGCATAACTACGAGACAGCCTTTCGCATGCGCAGGCAATATAGAGACGAGCAGAGGCGCCACCTCGAGCACTATTGACAATTCACACAAGCGTACTCACGTAACCGCGTAATCGACTCTAGCTCGAGTGCGTGTCTTCGCCTAGAAAGAGAGTCTGGTGACAGGTACCCGTATAACTTACTGTTACACATAGCACCATTCCATTTCCGCGATTGTGTACGAATACTACATAAATATATTTAAATCAGTTTTAGGCCTCTTAAATGTTTAAGATAATGCAATTGCATTACAATTGCTTTACACAAAATGGCAGCCACACAAAATAGAGCAATTCAGAAAAGCATACTATTGTGGGATATGAACATGCGACGTAATTATTATTCAGTTTTGTTTAGTATATGACATATATATATATATTATATTATATATTATAAATATTATATATACCCCCTGTATATGTATATATATATATATATATATATATATATATATATATATATATATATATATATATATATATATATATATAAAATTATACATATATATTATATATATATATATATATAATTATATATATATATATATATTATAGAGTGTTGGGGTTGGTTCGAATGGTTCGTATAAACTGAACATAACGTGATCTTATTTGTCGATTTAACACAATAATCAATTTAATTATTTTTCCTTATTCGGGGTGGGGTAATCAATCATTTTCGACCCGGTAAAGCAAGTGGCGCCTCATTACGGAGACTGGATAATAATTATTGAGAGTAACATTTTGGACGTCTCACAGACAGTGGCGCCTCGTAGCGAATTGTTGGTAACTATTCGTCGTATTTTCGTAGACATCGATGCCCCGGTCATCACGCTGTGGCACAGTGAGTGTGAACAACTTTAATATTAACCCTGTAGTGGACACTGGCCACTTGCGCATCACAGACATACATTGAGCCCTGTCCTACTCCCACGTTGTCCACCAGGTTCTTTATATGTCTCTCTAAATGCTACCTCTCACAATACCTTGGAAGATGGTTTTCGCCAAGCCGGTGAATCGTGTTAGACGATCGGTCATACCATCTCAGGCCCCACCGCTCGGCCGTGAGACGTAGAATGCCGTAATCTCACAGAATGAACGACATAGATAAAACAGCTATTCGTAAAATATAATTTTAGCTATACGTATCTTGGCTTCCTAACCTTTAACAAAGTCGTTACTAAGATGACAAACAAAACTTTACAGATGAAAGTATATATGTATGGTTTGATCTTGCAACTTCCTGATAAACTTCATTCACCAATGGAGACCTCATTAACTTGAACTTCATGTTGGTAAAAACTGTATTTGCGAATGGAGCAGGTAATCTTGCCTCTTGAACTGTGTGAATGTTCACCATATGCCAAACGTGGAAGATGCTCAGCTGATTAACCAAAATATTTGCAGTTACAGCCCATTTTTTCACAACGTGGCGAATAGACAGCATGACGAAACATTCCATTGAAGCGCGAAACGTCTAGGGGGTTTGCTGACACTTCTGCAACTAAGATGGCCTGATCACAAAAGACCTCGATCGTTTCAGATATTTAGCTTTCACGGTTGTGTCCTAAAATTATTTCTGTTTCGTATGTCTCCCTTGTACCTTGCCAAGGACGAGTCTCGATGTTTCAACTAGACATGGCTTGATGACAATCTCCGATTGTAAGGGAGTTCTTAACTCCCAGTACGTCATTCCTTAACATATCTTCAACGCAGGTGCTACACGAACGCAGTCATGTTAAAATGATTTACTGAAATATCCACTCTTTAAATAAACTTGCGTTTTCCCCCGAAAAAGTCCGAATTACCCCAGGTTAAATACCGCTACAATAAACGAACATAGGGGGCCTAGATCGCGAGAAGGCAGAGTGGAAGACGGTTTCCCTCCTGGCGAAATAATGTGTTTTAAACTGAAAGCAGTACTTTTACCACAATACATTACCAAAGGTCATAGATTAATCTATGAAAGTTTGACGCCAGAGATGCAAATGTTCTACGAGGATAACAATAGCATACGCACATGTATACGACAGTACACATCCTACTACTTGGGCTCACAACAAACCTACAACTGCATTCTCTTAAGGTTCAGGCACGCACGAACGCTCGAACGCATGGACGCACGACGCACGGACGCACGACGCATCAACGCATGCAAGCATGCACGCACGCACACGCACGTGCACACGCACACGCACACAACCTAGATTCGCAAAATACATCCTAACCCCATAACTACCCCCCCCCCATTCACGTCCGCTCAAGCAAAACGTGGGACGGTGGCATATGCCCCATTAGCCGTCTGGAAATGGTGCCTGATGTGAACATGCGTTCAGGCATACATACAAGCAAACCTATATGGATAAAAGTCAAATTACGTGACACTTTTGTTGTACATTTGGTGTCCCTTCAATATCATGGTTCCTCAAATTCATGGGTAATGCTTGTAGGATGCTACGTTGTGTAAATACCAAAAATGTGAACCAAAAAACCATAAAAAACGTTTTCCATCTTGACTTTAAGTGAACTGTAGAGAGACATATAGGTGGTGTTTCAGTGAAATTTCCCGTCCCCACCAGACGGTCAACTTTTTACATTGACAACAGTTTTATTTGTATGCTGTAGAATACATGTCCTAGGAGACCAGCAGTTACACACACAATTCAATTATTCATTGCGCAAAACACACCAACCTAACACAACGGCAAGTATGGCACACACAGCATATGTGTCCCCAGATGTCATTAACACTCAAACGCGTGCCACCTAGCGAATGCTTGTGTAGCTATTGCGGTTGGTAGTTCATCTACAAAATGTTCCTACACGACATCGAAAAATTTGAAAAGATATCAAAACACTCCACTTTCCAGACAAATTTGACTTGATTTATATGAGTATACTTTCTCGTCTACCACTCCGTTACCAATATTTTCAAGCGGTAAAGCGACATAGTTAGTTTTTGATACGCGTGGACTGAAAGTCTTCGATACACTTCCGCATGCACGGTTGGTCTCCACATTGTCACCCACTGTCATCTGAGAGCAATGTAAAAAGTGATGGAGTGCATATACACATACATGTACATCTGGAATCGTGTTTGGCTTGTATTAAACTCAATAACAAGTGACACTGTCTACCTGCTTAACCTGTTAGTCAAGGTGTGGCTTTACAGGCTGGCTTTATTACCACTCCGTTACCTAGTAACGTATGTTACCTAGTAACGGAGTGCAGTTACCTAGTAACGGAGTGCAGTTACTTAGTAATGGTACTACATGGAGTAAATAGGTACACGTTTATTCTTGTTGGAAATCAAAATGTTTTCTATGAAGGGTTCCATCATGATGTCCAGTTCACGGTTATTTTGTTCAAAGTTTGATATTAACATTTAATCTTCAATTTCACATTAATTGTGCTTATTCTATTTCACTTTTGTTTTCCTTTTTGCAGATCGTTACCAAAGTAGCTATTCTACGTATTTTATTAAGAATAATAGTTGCTTATGTGTGCCCTAGTTGGCTCAAAGTATGTTCCTCTCAAGCTTGTAGACTTGGTGAAGTCAAGAAATGAACATCAGCCTTAGGATCATCATGGCAGTTTGGTAACGGAGTGGAGTTGGTATTTTTGGCTTACATATCCAATGGTTATTTCTTTGCAAGAGTGAGAAGATTAAGCTCGGCTTGACATTTATTTATCTTCCAGAGGGATCAAGGTTACATGTACTTCCCAAATTCAGTTGATTGCTTCATCTAATGTTTCTATCACACTTCATTCCAAAAGTGTCACGTTATTTGACTTTTTCCCATACACATACATGTTTTCAATATCCACTGCATTGCTAAGACTTTTTATGCATTGATTGATTGCCTTTAGCAGCTGTTGCTATGAATCTAAACATTCGAAATCTATGTTGGTCTAATCAATAATGATTAATGCCACATGCTTCCCGGCCACCCACTAAGAACTGTGGTATCATTATCTGTTTGTCGTCCCTTCAGTATGACAACAAATACGTTTTAATAGCAATAGTGAATGACCTCAGTCCACCGATAAATAACGGTTTATACTGCTTTAGTGGCATTCTCTATTGTTATGCTTAGTTTGATTGTTTTAAATGGAATAAAAACACATATTGCTTGAATTCGTGTTATATATGTTTTCATGTCCACTAAGCCACATAAAAATGAATTAGAAATTTCACATTTTATGCTGACATTTTCGAATATGCATATTTTTGGCGCGTTTTGGGATGCCGAGATGTGACGTCACATATGGGATATACTCGTATCAGGCCGACCCTTTCCAAGCATTCAGAGCATGTTTACAAGTATAGCTTTTGGGTCGCAACGAGCGTCAGAATGAGTTATTGTGCGATATTCCGATGTAACGCAAAAAATACCCAATGGAAATAATCGACACCAGTAAACACACACACAGCAAACGAAAGAAAAAGGTGGCTTCTGGTACTGTAAAACGAACAAGTCGGCAAGCACCACGAGTTGCGAGCGAGTCAAGGACCGTTGGCTCGACTACTGTTGTTGACAGTGCCGCACTGGTTGTTAACGATGTTGACACGCAAGGTTGCATTGATGTCAACTCGAGCGCAGGTGACTCATTCGAGATTCCTAGCTACCTTCGGCGTAAGAATGAGAGACGCATGGCTAAAAAAACAGTTACTGGAACGGCTACCGCTTCAGAAACACTCATGGCAGCCAGAAATGGTCAATCGGTTAGAGACATATTTGTATCACGGGTCTCTAAAGAAATTAAGCCGGATGATTTAAAGTCCTATGTGGAAAGCAAGGGCTTCACTGTTTTGAATGTTAAGTGTGTGTCACATAATGAGGCTAAAAACAGTTCGTTCAAATTAACAGTACCTTTCACAGAATGTGATAAGCTGTTTGACAGCGGTGTGTGGCCAGAAGGCATCAGCATTCGTATATTCCGCTCTAAGTACGCGCGTAACACGTTCTGATTTCATTATCTTCCGACATAATCTACGATTTTTAATATGGCTAGTAACCTTACTATTTCAAGTTATAATTGTACTGGCTTTGGTCCAGGTAAGCCTGAATATGTCTCAGAGCTCATCAAAGCACATGATTTTGTTTTACTCCAGGAACATTGGTTAATGGAATCTCAGTTTCACATGATTAAAAACATACCATGTGATAACAATGTTAGCATTTTATCTCATGATGTTTCTGGAATAGATAATACTATGTTTTTAAATGGCAGAGGGTATGGTGGATGTTCCATTCTGTGGAAAAATTCCTTGAATTGTATTGTCTCCCCAGTCATCATGAACTCTAATAGAATGTGTGCAGTTAATATAACTAGGCAAAGCATGTCATTATTACTTTTTAATGTGTACATGCCATGTGATACCAGATGTAATGATGATCTGTACTGCAATATTTTGACTGAAATTATGAGTACATGTAATATAATGAACTGTTCCAATTTCATTATTGGAGGTGATATGAACACGTCTTTCAATCGTGTGTCTTCTAACTTTACGAAACATTTAAATTACATATGTGAACGTGAAACAATCAAGCCATGTATTGATTTTGAAGGACATAATGTTTGTTATACATTTACTAGTCCTGTGGACAATGGTACTCATGTCATTGATCATTTTTTGTTAAACAATGGACTCTTTGACCATATGTTAGAATATTATACTATGCACGATGGTGCAAATTTATCATTCCATTCGCCACTGGTTCTTACCTTGAGTTTAGATGTTAATTATTGTTCACCTTCTTCTAGAAGGTACATATCTAGACCTAAATGGCAAGAAGCGTCAGACTGTAACTTAAGTCAGTACAGCAAGGTTTTAGAAAGAATGATTGACGAAATATCTATACCATGGCATTCTCTAGAATGCCGCGATAAACATTGTCCTAGCAGGTTAACGCATTGTCATGATATTCATATATTTCATGATTCAATAATGGATTGTTGTATAAGAGCTTGTCAAAACTCAATTCCACATACTTCAAAAGAGGGAAATTCGAAGGTAATAGCGGGGTGGAATGAACACGTTAAACCATACAGAGAAGCGTCACTGTTTTGGCATAATCTATGGAAAGATTGTGGCTCTCCTCGCAATGCTGTTATTGCTGACGTCATGCGTAGATCACGCTCTCAATATCACAGAGCAGTTCGTTTTGTTAAACGTAATCAAAATAATGTTAAAAAAGAAAGTATGGCGACAGCGTTACTTGGAAATAAAAGTAGGGACTTCTGGAAAGAAGTAGGTAAAGTTACAAAGAACAATAATATGCTACCCAACATGGTTGATGAAGTGACAGGAGACGAAAATATTTCTAAACACTTTGCTACTAAGTATGAGGACTTATATAATTCAGTAGCCTATAATGATGCAGACATGACGTCATTGCTACAAAACATACATAGTAAAGTAGATGCACATTGTAACGAAGGTGAAAATACTATTACGGTGCATGATGTTTTGAATGGCATTAATCATGTTAAGATTAACAAATGTGATGGATACGGCGTTATATATACCGACCACTTTATTCATGCACCTACCAAATTACATGTTTTTCTTTCTTTACTATTCACAGCAATGGTATATCACGGATATACCCCGGATGGTTTTAATATATCAACAATTCAACCTCTGGTAAAAAACAAGAGGAAATCAGCAAATAATTCTGACAACTATCGAGCCATTGCTCTTAGTAGCCCTCTGTCGAAAATATTTGATTGGGTTATAATGATAAAAAGTTATGATGCTCTTAAAACAAGTGATCTACAGTTTGGTTTCAAACCTCAAAGCTCTACAGCTAAATGTACATTTGCGTTAATGGAGACTGTGAACTATTTCCAGCAGAATAAATCGGATGTTTACGTGTTATTACTAGATGCGACTAAAGCATTCGATAAAATAAATGATACAACAGCTGATCTACAAACACGCACACGCACACGCACACGCACACGCACACGCACACGCACACGCACACGCACACGCACACGCACACGCACACGCACACGCACACGCACACGCACACGCACACACACACACACACACATATTGACGGGACATTCACCGATGGATCCAGACGTAGACATTGGCTAGTAACTAGGCGTGTCCTCGCCACCTCCGTGGGCTTTTTCGGTGTCAGTTTTTAATATTGGAAACTGTTCAGCATATAAGCTGATTAAAGGTTAGTAATTATTGACTAAAGGTGAAAATAACTGAACTATTTAAAGCTATGCCGTCTTTAAGTCAGTTTGTAAAACTGCACTGTTTATTACCATAAATGTAAGCAGAATAAAAGCAGTCATGCCAATTCATGAGATGCATGACAGCGTCACAGCTGAGGCACGTACCGCCATTACAAATTGACGAGACGGCAAATAGAATTGCTACAGCACAACTGGTGCACCATTATTGGTCTATTTGCAGACATCCTAGATAAGGTATCCCAGGTGGCGTTTCGGTGGACGGCAATGCGAACGCATGACCGTTATTACTTATGTGTCTAGACGAAGTCGACAAGTACATCGACGGTTCCGTTTAGTGAGTCATCAGTTTGCCTTAAGATCTACGACATTAATCTCATTTTGTTATGATCCATAGTGTTCATGCCGTGCCGTTATGATCTGCAGCATTTATCGCCTCCAGTTGAACATGATCCATTGTGTTTATAGCGTCCCGTATCTACCTCCAATTTAGTGTGATCTATTATGTTGATATTGTCCCGTTATTATCTTTTATTTGGGGTTTCCCCTCCAGTTACGATATGTTATGTTTATCAACTCATCCAATTAGAATGCATAGTGTTTATCGCCACCAATTGTAATCTATGGTGTTTATCGTCACCAATTAGGCATATGAAATATTATCTACCTCGACTAGTTATAATCTTCTATGTTTAGCTGTGTCAGTTATGATATAGGTTGCCTATTTCCTCCAGTTGTGGTGTAATTGTTATGTTATTTATCGTCATCAACTATGACAATTGGTGTTTGTCTTCATCAACTATTATCTACAGCGTTTACATTCGTCAGTCGTGATAAATTTGAGTTATCACTAGTTATGATATTGATCTTCCTCCGTTCGATATATTGTGGTTAGGTATTTTCATTAGCTGCGATGTGCGATATTTATCCCCCTTATGTTGATTTTGACGGAGTAGACAAGACGTTTCCTGTTCTTTCCGAATGGCTTAGACTTAAACGTGCAAAACATGGTTCTCGTTGCTTCCACCAAACCACGATACACCGCATACAACATAGCGGTTTTAACGTCATATCGGCCCATGTTTCAGAGATACACAATTAGTTGTTTATAATAATTTGACCGTTATCTCACTAATGTGAAAGATTCGTTCCGAATGCTATGTCTACATTAATAATAATAATAATAATTAGGTACGTTTTTTGTGCATAAATCCTCGGAAACGAAGCTCAGAGGCGCATCAATATAAAAGGGTTAGTCAATATTAGTATCGAAAAGCTATATTAAAGTCGTCAACAGATGGATCGGTACGCCAGGGAGCTAAGGTGGATACGCTTGGTACTAAAAGTAAGTTTATAAATGACGACGAAATTATATAATATTTTCAACTGATCTAACACTAAGAGGGGGCAAATTCCAGAGAGTTGGTGCAGCAACTGAAAATGCCCTTAGTATTGACTCTAGGAACAAAAAGTAAATCAGAACTAGATGGATAGGCTTTTTACAGGAGTAAGCAATGAATATAAATATGCTGGTTGCTTACATGAAAGTGCCTGATAGGTAATGTTACCGATCTTTAAAATAATGCGATATCGTGTCGGAAGCCAGTGCGAGGACTTCAGAAGAGGCTCTGAATACGAAAACCGCGGAGTCCGAGTCACAACCCTTACTTAGCAATTCTCTACACGTTGTAACCTATTGATATCCTTAAGGGCAATATTGTGAAAATGGAATTACAATAGTGAAGCCTACTAGTAACAAGTGTAGTTGCAATAGTTATTGCAACAGAAAGAGGCAAATAACGGCGAATACATCGTAAATCACGAATATGATAATAGCAGCAGCGACAAGTTTGAGAAATATGCCGTCTAAAGTTGAAATTATCATCAAAGATTACTGCATGATTTCTTGCTGACGGTGCAGGCCTACCGTACTGGCTAAGCATAGGTGTGGGAATTTTGTTACGCTGCCTCTGTGTACCAATTATAAGAAACTCTGTTTTATCAGCATTTAAATTTAATCTATTCTCAATCATCCAAACGAAAATGTCATTAAGACAATTTCTGAGCTGATCTAAGGAGCAATTAGTTGTAGTGTACACGCAATCACTTCTCGTAACACAGTGGACACGCAATCACTTCTATAGGATGCCAGATGTAAATCTGGGTATCATCTGCATAAAGATGATGGTTTAGATTATGATGATGATGATGGTTTAGATGGTGAAAAGCGAAGGCACAAGAAAAACACACTGGGGAACACCACCACATAAAGTGGGCAGTGCAGCCGAAAAGCAGTTTCCAATCTTAATAGTTTGGTATCTATCAGTTAGGTATGAAGAAAATCAGCTCAGAGCTGTGCCAGATATGCCGTACCACTTTGATAAACGTTTAATTAGAATGTTATGGTCGATGGTATCAAAGGCGGCATATAGATTAAGTAAGGTTAGGGCAGTTACTTTACCATTATCAATGTTTAAGTTAATATCATTAAGAGCCGTTTCTGTTGAATGAAATTGTTTATATGCTGATTGTAACACATTAGTTAAGACTTATGTGCTAATGTGAGACCTTAGACGGCTAGCTACAACCTTTTCTAGTATTTTAGAAATAAAGCTAAGGTTAGATATAGGTGTTTGGATTTTTTTTAGACAGGTATGACTTTTTAAGAACTGGACTGACATGGGCGCATTTTAAGTCATCGTAATATTTAAAATAATATAACACTTATTTTTATATTAACAATATTTCCATTCCGTTTTGATGAAAATGAGAACAATTGAGAACGATATAGTGAACACTATGTTTCCATAGCAATTAGCATTTTTCATCTGCCGACGACCACGTCGATCGCGTCTACTGTGATACGTGAAAGGCAATCAAGCCGCACATATTCGCGCGATGGTGCCGTTTTGTCTCAAAACCATTATGCGTGCTTCTTCGATTTGTCACACGCTGACGTGTGTTACGAGAAGTGATTGCGTGTCCACCTCTTCGTGTGCCGTGTTTGGTGTCGTTTGCGGTGATCGTTTCCTGTGCATTGTGCAGCTGCATGCGTCAGTCGGTGGCTGACAGCCATTTGTCTTTCAAGTTATTAATCTGTTCAAGAAATTGATATTGTTCAGTTCAATGTCTGCTTTTCACTTCGCTTCACGTTATCCTTTGACCATGGCGGTTCTAGTAGTGCCACTTCTGCGCCAGCCTGGCTTATCTTTAGCTGTGCATGCGGGGCCAGAGGGGTGAACTTGGAACTTCCGTTATGTTATCCAGACAGTTTCCATCTTCTTGCTATTACTGTCTTCTGAAGGGTGCCTTGGCGTGTATAGGTTGAATTGATGTTGTGCCGAGTGATGTGTCGCTGGTGATGTTTCACTATTGACAACAATAGTTCTTGCTTTTCAGCGACTGAATCCATTATTATATATGATAGTTTCACTCTACTTCAGCAAGTAATCAACATCACCAGTTACTTCGTTAATATGTTTAGTTATTAAAATGGGCTTATAATAAATTTAACAAATTTCCAACATAAAACAAGAACACATTATTTTAGAACATTGTAGTAGGCCTACTGGCTTGCCACATTTGTGTATGTGTATTTGTAATGGAGGATGACAAGGACTGAAACTGAAACGTAGCGGAAATACAAACAAAAGCTTAGTATGACGTCAACGATGAGTTGTGATGTCCAATTCCTGTATCGTGTTGCTTCTCTCAACCCGTCCAATGTGTCTTCGGTTGCATCCATCCATCTCATCGACGGTCTTCCATGCTTGTTTTTACTCATTCCGATCATTATTGGCATTCCCAACCCGTCGTCGTCTGCACGTGTGATGTCACCGAAGTACGACAGCTTCCGAGTCGACATTGCTGCATGTACACCAGCTTTACAAAAATGTGACATGAACACGATTGTATACCTGATGAAATATACCTTGTCAGTAGTACGCTTGTCTGATCTAATCAAGTGATTTGCCCCATTACAATCAGGTGGCTCTACCGATAACGCTTTAGCTGATGTAACGAAATTAATTACCATTGTAACGGCCACTAGTTCACCAGCCATGCCTTACATTCGTAGATGTTTTACAGACGTAGATGCAGGCGCATCGATATATTATGAAATACCAATTATTTTTTTCTCGATGCGGTATGCTCTAAATATGCACTTCCGAATACCTTCACATAGGCGGGAAAACGTACTTAACAACAACAGAAGACCTTTATTTTTTATTTATGTAATACTTGTTTGACTAATAAACTTACTAAAGTAATGTAACAGTCAAATAAAAAGAGGTATTTACTTAGCAGACGAGCAAAATATTGATGTCTATATAATTCACTTCGTTTAATACAAAACAAAATGTTATAATAATAAATGGGCTTGCAAAGGTTGGCGTTAAGAATACATAATACTACGAGGTCGGTATCTGCATTACGTTGTCTGTGGGTAGTCGTGTTGCGTGCAAATGACGTAAAGTGTGACTAACACTTGGACATTTTTCCAACGGAAGCTGGACTTCATCAACACAGAAACACAGATCAGTAGAATAGACGCTCCTGATTTATGAAAACACAAACACCAGCTCCTGGTTGCAGATGATCGGTCTAAGGAGCAAGTCAGTGAGCAAACGTTGTCATTTGCCTGTGATGTACGGCATACCTTTGTCATGCTCATATAATGCCTTACCCACTCTTACTGCGTGCATAATAGCATACATCGAATTTGAGTGGTTGTACGCTTTCGTCTGCAGTCAATCACTATTATTCACAAACGTCTGCCAATGTTTTTTCATTATCGTTTAGGTCCTATAATATATGTCCAGCAAATACGCACAGCCACTTTTTGTTTAAGTTAATTTCAACGTTTACGACATGGTACATGTGAGTTATGTATGTTTTTGCGTGTGTGCGTGCGTGTACATTTGTAAATTAATATCGTATGTTCGTATTATGTCAGGTCACGTGATAGGACGATTTTTTCCTTGCAACAACGTCGTGTGGTTAATGTGCAGAGTGTGCATGAGAGAACTGCTAATTTGGAACTTGGCCGCCTTCCTGTCGGTACAACTGAGTTGGTAGCAGCACACTTGGCCTCCTTAGCCGCGGCGTACAGCCAGTCGCAGTGACCTCAATAGGACAGTCACTTCACTGGACAGTCACTCTGGCAAGGTTCGAGTGACTTGTACACGCTTTGAATTATACCATTTGTAATGGAACCCCGGGTCTGTCACTTGAGGGGGTTCGAGGACAATAGAAAGTAGTAGAGCGGGTAGTGAGGAGTGAGAGAGGGAATTGGGAGAGGTAAGTGGAAGAAAGTAATAGGAGAGCGAAGTTGGAAATAGAAGTGTGGGAGGGATTGGGAGAGGTAAATTGGAAAGGAAAGTGTGAGGGGGGAGTTAGAAACAGCACGGGGAACAGGCAATGCGTGGGTGAGTGATAGGTAATTGAAATATATGAGTAAGAGAGTGAGTGAGTGAGTGAGTGAGTGAGTGAGTGAGTGAGTGAGTGAGTGAGTGAGTGAGTGAGTGAGTGAGTGAGTGAGTGAGTGAGTGAGTGAGTGAGTGAGTGAGTGAGTGAGTGAGTGAGTGAGTGAGTGAGTGAGTGAGTGAGTGAGTGAGTGAGTGAGTGAGTGAGTGAGTGAGTGAGTGAGTGAGTGAGTGAGTGAGTGAGTGAGTGAGTGAGTGAGTGAGTGAGTGAGTGAGTGAGTGAGTGAGTGAGTGAGTGAGTGAGTGAGTGAGTGAGTGAGTGAGTGAGTGAGTGAGTGAGTGAGTGAGTGAGTGAGTGAGTGAGTGAGTGAGTGAGTGAGTGAGTGAGTGAGTGAGTGAGTGAGTGAGTGAGTGAGTGAGTGAGTGAGTGAGTGAGTGAGTGAGTGAGTGAGTGAGTGAGTGAGTGAGTGAGTGAGTGAGTGAGTGAGTGAGTGAGTGAGTGAGTGAGTGAGTGAGTGAGTGAGTGAGTGAGTGAGTGAGTGAGTGAGTGAGTGAGTGAGTGAGTGAGTGCGCGAGTGAGCGAATGGCTGGTGAGTGGCTGAGTGAGTGGCTGAGACTGATTGACTGAGTGAATGTGTTAGTGACGGAAGGACGGAGAACAAATAAAACAAAAAAGAGCTGGAGAAAGTTTATAACGATTAGGTAAATGGGAGAGAGTGAGTGAATGAGTGAGTGAGTGAGTGAGTGAGTGAGTGGTTTAGTGTGTGAGTGAATAATCATATGGAGAATCCTAAATGTGTGAGAGACAGTGGAGACTGTGACTGTCGTGTCTAAAGACTGAACGAGTTACCGTGTCAGTGAATGGGTAAGTGAACCAGTGGTAGTGAATAAATGACTGATACGTGTATTCCTGACATACGACTGGTGGATGACTGAGTGCGACAGCGGCTGACTGAAATACTTGGTAGAATGCGAGTGATGCTGTCTATGTGGGTAACGTAGACAGTATTACAGACGTGGAGTCGGTGGAACTCAATCAGTTAGACAACTGCTGCGGCCGGTGTAAGGTTGTAAATGGGCCAGGGTTCGTCTACCATGTACTAGTTTGAAAGGCACAATTGTACCATTAAAATGTTTAAAACAATGTTAATAACAGTAAAACAAAATACTGAAATATATATTGTTGATTTATACCAATAAGACTTGGACACATTTATGTCACAGTTTTATTTGTTTATTACGTACACAGATGAAACACTTCCAACTCGCTCAACATATTGAAAAGTCATGTTTTCATATGGGATACATACATATACGAGGGGGACGCCAGCCGCCCGGGCGGGACTGCCTGGACCGCGGGACGCCACGTGGACGGCAGCCCAGGACAACGAAAGCTGACAATTAATGTATTTGTGTCAACATATCTGGGTCGACGTCAACAACACGCCAGTTAGGAGGGAGGACGTCCACATGACGAATTCTGTTACTCTTACGGTATCAGATGGGCAGAGCCAATTAAAAATTTGCACACAAATTCGATTGTCACATGTAATCTAGACGAAGAGCGAGCTGTCGGCACTGCATCATAAGCTATGCATATTAATGTTGCTGTCGCATCGGACGACACGTTTCCGGCTGTTGATATTGGTACCATCCGCTCTATAACTCGTCATCACTGAATCACTGGTAGGGTTGAATGAAAACACCCAGGATCGTATACACATTCATACGTACACACGTGCATACGTACACACGCACACACGCACGCACGCACACACGCACACACGCACACACGCACACACGCACGCACGCACGCACGCACACACGCACACACGCACACACGCACACACGCACACACGCACACACGCACACACGCACACACGCACACACGCACACACGCACACACGCACACTCGCACACTACCCGTTCTCGTGGTTTCCTTATTCAAGACAACTGATTCAGCGAACTTCCTGCTAATAATTACCAGCACGGTGTATTTCCAGGTAACGGGAGAGACAATCTCGCCATAAAACCAGTTGAGCCGGTTTGTATTTGATACGCTCCGTTAGTGACAATCAATGTAGTCACTTGGCTATCTATGCATATACTGTATATACATTCAAGCATATACGCATAACTACATACATGCGCACACACACACACACACACACACACACACTATCGATTTGTTGCAGGCTATCACAGTCCTATCAGTTGCTTCGATATAGCATTGTCTGGCACATCCGTTTCCACTGCTTGCCTTCATCATTGCTTTCTTTTCCGTCACCGTGCTTGAGTGGTGCTTATAATGTACAGTCGCCATATGTGCGTCATCCCTTCTTATCGTCATTGCTAACCAGCTGCATATAAACGTACTTTTGATAGTGAGGTGCCGAATCCGGCATACAAAATGACAACTAGCATCGATTCGTACGCTTCCCATTTGCATATCTTTATGGCATCAGCATTGCTCTGTCCGCAATCCATCCCAAGGTAGTCAGTCGCCGAATACGCAGTGAAGGAATTATATCTCATAAAACATGTCAAGGACGACCAATGATAACATGTCTGAGAGATCAAGGAATGATATATATCGCTGTCAATCTAAATGATCGCAATCGTGAAGAAAATCATGACCGTACAATTAATGTTTTGTTCTTGTACAAGGAAAGAAGTTCACCAGCATATTGCCTTAGCCTGGCAAAAATGCAACAAGCAAGACCATGCATAAAAGCCAAGCAATATAAGATTCATCAACTTGTCAATCGTCAGTGCCACCGTCGAAAGTACATTGTTGTATGGAGCGGATACATAGAAAACTAGACGGAAGTTTCACCAGAATGTTACGGGAAGTCCAAAATGTCCACTGGAGCAATAGGCTTACAAACGAAGAACTTTATGGGATGTAGACAAACTTACAAGCAAGATTCGCATGAGGTGTCTAGAACCTGCTAGCAATTGCTATCGTAACAACGAAGAACCAGGGTCAATATTCATCTCGTGGACAACCACTCGTGGAGAGAAAAACAGACGGAAACACAAGAAAACGTACACCAAGCTGATCTGCGAAAATCTTGATATTGAAGAGACAGACCTTCCATACCTGTGAAAGATGGACTCATAAGGGTCCCGGCCCCGGCCCTGACCCTGGCCCCGGCCCTGGCCCGGCCGACCAATTATAATGAAGATAATGAAGCACAATATTTAAAGAATATTGATGTACGCACTTTTTTTTATTTGAACTGACTTCAGTTACTAGTTAATTGACCATATTTGGGGCGCAATGGCCGAGTGGTCTGAATGTCAGACTCTCGTCTGGAGGGACGGGGTTCGAATCCCGGCGCCGGCTGGGCGGTGGTTCGGTACTGGTCCGGCTGCCGTGTTGGGCAATTTCGTTCACCCTATGTCGCCCCCCTTTCAGCCCGCACCGGTCAGCATGAAAGGATAGGCAAAAACACCAGCATGCAAAGTACAATGAAGCCAAGGCCCCCAGTCCCCAGCAACATAGAAAGAGTCTATGACCAAGGAGGCGGTTCGGGTCAAGTGGGGCTACGTGCAGGGGGGCTAAGAATCTCTGGGTCAAGAATGGCCGCCGAGAGAAGGTGAATAGACTAAAGATAGCAACATATAACGTAAGGACACTACTAAGAGATGAGCATATACGAGAACAGGAGGAAGAACTTAGGGAAACCAGGTTGGTATGGGATGTGATCGAGATAGGAGAAGTCAGAAGAAGAGAGGAATGCTTCACTACCTTACAAAGCGGCCACCTACTATACCATTCCACGGCGAACAACGGCCAAGCAGGAGGAGGCGTTCTAATAAACAAGAAGTGGAAAGACAATACAGTGAGGGTTAACAGCATCAGCCCTAGAGTAGCAGAACTTGTTCTAGGCATAATAAAGCGCTACAAACTGAAGATAGTACAAGTATATGCACCAACAACATCATACTCAGAAGAAGATACAGACAACTTCTACAACGACGTGGGTGAGACGCTAGAATAGCCAACCCACTACACGATAGTGATGGGAGACTTTAATGGGCAAGTAGAGAAACGAACAAACATTTCGGAAACGGCAACATAAAAATTTGGGCTAGGTGTGAAAAGCGAAAGAGACGACACCTTAGTAGGATGGGCAACATCAAGAAAGTACAAAATCATGAATACCATGTTCCAGACGAAAGCAGGGAGGAGATGGACATGGAAAAGCCCAAATGAAGAAACGAAGAATGAAATTGACTACATAATGCCAAATAGGCCAGACATGGCCACTGACGTAAAGGTCAACATCGGAAGTGACCACATAATGGTACTGAGCAACATGAAACTGGACATCAAGGTTGAAAGGAAGAAGTTGATAAACAAGAGAACACCAAATGTAGATACCGCACAAATAGGAAGAAAATGATCGAATTCCAACTTGAACAGGAACTAGACGACATTGACACCATGAGCGAAAACATCATTGAGATGATCCAACTAAGTGCGACAAATGTAGCCAAAGCAATCACCAGGCACGTAGTGTCGAGAATATCATCACCGACACGAGCAATAATGAAGAAACGACGAGAAAGTATGAATATCGGCGACCATAATTACAATCAGAGAACGTAGAAATATGCAAGACCATCAACAAGAAAGCGAAGGAGGACATCAGGAAGTACACTCAAGAGGTCATAGGTCATAGAAACGAGTATGTCTTCAAAGAGCCCGAGGAAAGCAAGAAGAACATTTAATGTTTCAATGTTTACATGGCTGTTGCCTGATGTCTTACCATTCTTCATATCTGTTAGCGCTGATTACACCTCCCATGGTGTTTTCTCTGGTACCTCTTTCGGATCGGTGTGAATTATGGAATTCTGTTCACTGTCATATAGTTCCGTGTATTTCTCTACACTGTTTGTCTAGAAGTGTAATCAGTCTGTCTGTCCTAGTGCTTGTGGTCTTCTTGCTTTCCTCGGGCTCTATGAAACATTAAAAAGCAGTAGAACATACCTCGAAGACACTGGCTACGCTGTATACTAAATGCTTATCAGAAAGACGAATACCCACCGCTTGGAATAACGCAAAGATTGTGTTAATCTTCAAGAAGGGAAATAACAAAGAGTTAAAGAACTACATACCGATATGTATGTTATCACACATCTACAAATTACTCACGAAGATACTAACGAATAGGCTAGAGAAGACACTCGTCGAAAACCAACCATGAGTGCAAGCACAACAGCCCATCAGACCACACACACATCGTAAACCGACTGATAGAGAAGTGCCGAGGATATTATAATAACCTGTCTGCATCGCTTTCGTCGACTATGAGACGGCTTTCGACTCAGTGCAAATTCAAGCAATACTGACCTCCCTTCAATAACAGAGGATAGGATACGTGTACATCGAACTCCTGAAAGACATCTACGCTAACAGCTCGGTGACAGTCCACCTTCACAAAAAGAGCAACAAGATCAACATCCAGCCGGCCAGCTGGACAGCACTCGACAAACACCGCGACATCTTCAAGGATAACTGCTTGAAGAGAGACAAGTTTCAAATCATGCGTACTTCCAGCGATGACATCCGGTTCGGAAACCTAGGCACTCACCATCCAGGCAAATATCGCGAGAGAAAAACAAATATCTGGGTAAGACAGAAGACAAAGGTCATAGACGTTACAGCACAAATCAAAAGGCAGAAGTGGCTGGGCAGGGCACATCAGCAGACTACGAGAAAAACGATGGGCATCACGTATCACAAACTGGAACCTTACGAAGGGAAACGATCTAGAGGAAGACCAGCGAGACGGAGGAGAAACGACCTAGACGAGTACTGGAAGGGCATCATCTGGCAGAGGATAGCACAAGACAGGCAGATTTGGAAACGACGTGTTGAGGCCTTCGCCCAACCACGGGACACCACGGCTGCACAATGAGGATGATGAGGATGGTGGTGATGACGATGGTGATGATGGTGTTACATAAAAAAACAGATTCGGAATGTGCTAAACCAGTTGATGAAGCAGTTTCAATGAAAACAAGCATTGTTCAGATCCTTTTTGGCGTATGAATGATTGTGCAAGACAACTATTAAAAGCACAACACGTACAATGTAGTCGTACGACAGTCGTTCCAGCTATTATAATCTATAAGTGAGCTACACCGGCGTTGCACGTACGAAATGACATATACATATTTTAATATTGTCTAGTTATTGCATATATTTGAATTTTATCCAAAATAATAATAATTTGCATTGAAATTCAATCACTATTTTGTGAAACAATTAGTGTTGGCATAATTCTGAAAACTGATCCACCTCCAAATATCCAACACTCACCCAGACCACACAATTCCCACAACACCCCACACCCTCCCCACAATAGCCCACACACTCCCCACAACAGCCCACACACTCCCCACAACAGCCCACACACTATGCACAACTGCCCACACACCTCCACAGCAGACCACACACTCACCATAGCAGCCCACACAC
Source organism: Escarpia spicata (assembly GCA_963995525.1). Taxonomy (NCBI): domain Eukaryota; kingdom Metazoa; phylum Annelida; class Polychaeta; order Sabellida; family Siboglinidae; genus Escarpia; species Escarpia spicata. The sequence continues at coordinate 37,119,483 of OZ023206.1, forward strand.
TCACCACAACAGCCCACACACTCACCACAACAGCCCACACACTCACCACAACAGCCCACACACTCCCCACACCAGCCCACACAAGCCCACACACTCACCACAAGAGCCCACACACTCACCACAGCAGCCCACACACTCACCACAACAGCCCACACACTCCCACAACAGCCCACACACTCCCCACAGCAGTCCACACACTCACCACAACAGCTCACACATTCCCCACAACAGCCCACACACTGCCCACAACAGACCACACACTCACCACAGCAGCCCACACACTCACCACAGCAGCCCACACACTCACCACAACAGCTCACATACTCCCCACAGCAGCCCACACACTCACCACAACAGCCCACACACTGCCCACATCAGCCCACACACTCACCACAGCAGCCCACACACTCACCACAGCAGCCCACACACTCACCACAACAGCCCACATACTCCCCACAGCAGCCCACACACTCACCACAACAGCCCACATACTCCCCACAACAGCCCACATACACCCCACAGCAGCCCACACACTCACCACAACAGCCCACATACTCCCCACAGCAGCCCACACACTCACCACAACAGCGCACACACCCCCACAGCAGCCCACACATTCCCCACAACAGCCCACACACTCCCCACAGCAGCCCACAAATTCCCCACAACAGCCCACACACTCACCACAGCAGCGCACACACTCCCCACAGCAGCCCACACACTCACCACAACAGCCCACACACTCACCACAGCAGCCCACACACTCCCCACAACAGCCCACACACTCCCCACAACAGCCCACACACTCCCCACAACAGCCCACACACTCCCCACAACAGCCCACACACTCACCACAACAGCCCACACACTCACCACAGCAGCGCACACACTCCCCACAGCAGCCCACACACTCACCACAACAGCCCACACACTCACCACAGCAGCCCACACACTCACCACAACAGCGCACACACTCACCACAACAGCCCACACACTCACCACAGCAGCCCAGACACTCCCCACAACAGCCCACACACTCCCCACAGCAGACCACACACTCCCCACAACAGCCCACACACTCCCCACAAAAGCCCACACACTCACCACAACAGCCCACACACTCACCACAGCAGCCCACACACTCACCACAACAGCCCACACACTCACCACAACAGCCCACACACTCCCCACACCAGCCCAAACACTCACCACAGCAGCCCACACACTCACCACAACAGCCCACATACTCCCCACAGCAGCCCACACACTCACCACAACAGCCCACATACTCCCCACAGCAGCACACACACTCACCACAACAGCGCACATACTCCCCACAGCAGCCCACACACTCACCACAACAGCGCACACATCCCCACAGCAGCCCACACATTTCCCACAACAGCCCACACACACCCCACAGCAGCCCACAAACTCCCCACAACATCCCACACACTCACCACAGCAGCCCACACACTCCCCACAGCAGCAAACACACTCCCCACAGCAGCCCACACACTCCTCACAGCAGCTCACACACTCACCACAACAGCCCACACACTCCCCACAACAGCCCATCCAATTACAATAAATCACCAATGTTGCAGCGATTGTGTATTTCATTCAGATCACATATTGTGTAACTACTTTAAAATGAAATGTATTTAAAATTCCTGTCTATATCCAGATACATATTTGGAGATATCATTTTCTTTACGATTTTATTAAAATACTACTGTACTACTTTAATTGTTTGTATAATTCACGAGAAAGACTTATATTTCAAGTCTATAACATGCTATTCACGATCTATTATTCTCCACACGAAGTACTACAAAGTACACTTAAGAACATAATAGATGTCCTATTTAATTACGTTAACCTTTGGGCCTGAGCAATACGCTTGGTCACTCATTGGTCACACATTCATTCTTCCTCTTGTTTTAAGCAAAGGGAATTAGCAAGCAGGTGGTCTTGGTCAATCACGGCAAATAAACCGTGTCCACCGTGAGAGGTAATGATATTAGGCGTGAGTGGTTGGGCATATTTTCTAAGTACGAAAGATTCGGACAATGACTCGGCTTTTCGGGTCAATACTAGTGTAACTGGACACGGAATGCTCCACGGTGTAATTTCCACAACTCCCAACATAGCATGTGTAACTCTTCTTAGTTGAAAATATTCACATATGTGATGTTACGTTCTAATGTGCCCTGGCTATGTACAACTCACGGGCGCACACATGCGCACACGAACACGCACGCCACACAAACGCACACAGGCACGCGCTCACACTCACACGCACGCACACGCACAAACACACACACACACACAGACACACACACACACACAGACACACACACACACACACACACACACACAAACAAACACACACACACACACAGACACAGACACACACACACACACCCAAACACACACACACACACACACACACTCACACACACACACACACACACAGACACACACACATACACACACAAACACACACACAGAGACACACACACACACACACACACACACACACACACACACACACACACACACACACACACACACACACACACACAGACACACAGACACACAGACACACAGACACACAGACACACACACACACACACACACACACACACACACACACACACACACACACACACACACACACACACACACACACACACACACACACACACACACACACACACACACACACACACAGACACACACACACACACACACACACACACACACACACACACACACACACACACACACACACGATTTATATACTGTACATTGTGTAATAGTTATATCTACACCGTAATCGTTTTCTTAAAACAGTTAAGAATGGTAGTCTAAGGCCGTGTTCACATACAACTTTAATCCGCATTAGGATGCGGATCCCAATTAGGGTAGCGCAATGTGAACACTTTTGATCCACATTAAGCTACCCGGATTCTAATGCTGGAAAATCGGTGAATTAGAATTCGGCTAACCGAATTAGGATGCGGATCAAGCCAATATGAACGCTCCGTTTGATTTGATTCGGCGCTGGGCGGCGCTGCTGCATGGCAGAGAGCTGTAGTCTCGCGCAGAGTATGACATATGACCAGCACACCACGCCCCCTGGTGCACTAATTCGGTTGGCGCTTTAATCCTGCCTAACTTTGTGTATGTGAACAGAGCCGAATTAGTTGATCCGCATCGTAATTCGGTTGAAAATTAGATGTGAACAGGGCCTAAGGCCATGTTCACATACAACTTTAATTTAATTTTAACACTTTTGATCCACATTAAGCTACCCGAATTATAATGCGGGAAAATCGGTGAATTAGAATTCGGCTAAGCGAATGAGAGTGCGGATCAAGCCAATGAGAACGCTCCGTTTGCTTTGATTCGGCGATGGCGGCGCTGCTGCATAGCGAAGGGCAGTTAATCTCGCGCAGAGTATGACCTATGATCCGCACACCACGCCCCCTGGTGCACTAATTCGGTTGGCGCTTTAATGCGGCCTAACTTTGTGTATGAGAACAGAGCCGAATTAGTTGATCCGCGTCATAATTCGGTTGAAAATTAGATGCGAACACTGCCTTATTCAACGATTTTCTCGCATTAGAATTCGGGTAGGTTAATACGGATCAAGAGTGTTCACATCGCGCTACTCGAATTGCATCCTAATGCGGATTAAAGTTGTATGTGAACATGGCCTAAACATCTAGTGAACACCAGCACGTTCGTATGTTATATTATGAATTGTATGTACTCCAAGTGACGTACTTGACGTAACCGTTTTCACTCTTTTTCACCTGACACGGTTCTGGGCAGTCATTTCCAGTTCTTTCCAATTCCATCCTGCTTTTGTCTACTTCTACGTCCCTGTGCTAGGTGTTTCTTGGCCTCCCCCTTTTCCTTCTCTACTGCGGGTTCCATGTCAGTTCCTGTCTTGTGATGTGAGTTGCAGGTGGCTCCACTTCCTCCTTTTGATTTGGTGTTCGACTGGTTCTTGATTGGTTCTTTCCCAAAGTGCTTTGTTACTGATTGTTTCAGGCCACTATATCAGTAGAAACCTCCTTAGACATCTGTTTATGAAACTCTGGAGTTTGTATAGCATGGGTTTTGTAGTACGCCGTGTCTCCGATCCTTGCATTTGCACAGCTTTGCACAGCCATAACATTTGAGTTAAAAATGCGTAACTTTGTTGACATTGAAATTTCTCTGGAATTCCATATCTTGTTTAGTACAATGAAGCTGCCCTTGCTTGTTGTATCCTAGCTCTTACATCACTATTTGTTCCTCCATTTGAGTCCACTACACTTCCTAGATACGTGAATGACTACTTCACCTAGGGCTTCTCCCTGTAGTACAATTGGGGTGTTGTTCTTGCCACCAATTGTCATGATCTTGATTCTACCTTTGTTCACTCTTAGTCCTAACGTGACTGCAGTTGTTTCTAGAGTGATGCTTTTCTTGCATTTGGTTTTGGTTGTGTGAAAGAAGAGCCACATCATCAGCAAAGTCTAAATTATGTAGTTTTCCCCATAGCGTCCACTGTATGCCATTTTGTATTCATTGTGTAGCTGTTCTCATGGTCCAGTCAATAGCCATCACAAAGATAAATGATAACAGGATGCATCCCTGTCTCATACCTGTCTTTATATCGAACTTGTCTGTGTTACTCCCTTCATGCAGGACTCTGCAGGTCATTCCCTTGTATGTGCTTTTAATTATGGAGATGAACTTCTCTGGAATTCCGTAAAGCATCATCAACTTCCACATGGTGTCACGGTCTAGGCTGTCGAAAGCTTTTTCAAAGTCTATAAAAATGTATATACGCAGGAGAGTTCCATTCTATAGATTGCTCAATTATGATGCGCAGGGTCTCTATCTGGTCAGTGCATGATCTTTCCTATCGGAAGCCTGCCTGGTGATCCCTCAGTTTTTAGTCAACTGCTGTTTTCAGCCTCTCTAGGATGATTCTGTTTAAAACCTTCCCCGGTACAGATAGAAGCGTAATTCCCCTGTAGGTTTTGCAATCTCGAAGATCACCCTTTTTTGGTAATTTTACTAAATAACCTTCTTTCCACTCCTCCGATATCTCCTCTTCAACCCAGATCTTCTCGATGATTCCATAGAGCATATTGGTTGAAGTGTTTAAGTCGGCTTTCAGTACTTCAACATTTATTCCATCTGGCCCGTCAGATTTCCCATTATTCAATGTCATGATGGCGTTCCTGATTTCGACCCTTGTTGGTTTGTCGCTGTTCACTTCCAGTAATTTCTCTGCTGGTTATATATCCGCAATGCTTAGTGGGGCTGGCCTGTTGAGTAAAGTATTCTGCCCATCTTCTCATCTGCTCTTCTAGTCTTCGCGCATTAATTGCAGCATGGCAGAAGGCTTCCCAGAGAAGTCGAGATGGTGTTCGGTTGAACAGGTCTGCCAGGGAGTAAAGTGTAAAACGCTTTGAGCAGTCCTGAGGACTGGATACTGCGTTATAT
>OZ023206.1:37125196-37177696 GCA_963995525.1 Escarpia spicata
GTAACAGATTAACATGACATCTTAACAATAGTTGTCAAACATATTGCATTATACAGCACTTAGAACAAGTTGTTAATGTTTTCTGTGTGCCCGACACGAGTCAAGTTTAATTATTGTTTACATGTACTCACAAAACAATGAAATGGTAAACAATACAAGACAAACTGTTAATTCGGCACTTTATGAACAAATGCTTGCACCGGGAAGCGATAGTTATTCATATAGATTCCGTCTGATGCAATTGGTTCCCAGTACACGCGTAATGTAGATATAATCCCTTTTGCAATTTACCACTTTCGCTGTTTTATATTCGATTCCATCTCACCGTTGTTATGTGCATAAACGTCTGGTTGCGAATCTTTTTTGGCATCACAAAATGTGGTTTCCGTAAGAGGCGAGCGCTAAATGCAACCTTTGGCAAAGGTCGGTCGTATTGGAGGATCGCGTGCATGCGAGTGACGATATGCAATGATGGTTGCAGATGGGAAGATAATTAGTGTCTTGTAGCACTTGGTGAGAGCTTGACTGGTCGATGACAAGACTTGCTTGGAGCATTAGATTAATTTATATGTGCATTGGCGGTTTCCTTCCAGAACCGCCTCGAAATATTGTGAGTGAATCTTAATGGATCGCTTAAAAAGTCGTAGGTATCCGTTTCTGTGCACAACAGTGTGCGTTGACAGGCTGACGACGTCAGATCGTCTATAGCTGTGAGCGCCGTAAACAAAACTGCCCTTCGTCAGGTGATAATTCCACGCCGCCTAGGTGTGGTCGATAACCGATTTTTAGCAGTTACAAAAGTGTTGTTAAGAATAGTAGTTTTAGATCAGTGCAGAGCGAACATGTCAGGACTTGATGAATGTGTCCGTTCTAGACAGGTGGCACTTATAGGTAAAGTGGAATCAAATTACGCGTTGTTGTCACATCAAAGGTAGGTTTATTACTCTGTACCTAGAAGTGGCACGCTTGATAATTAACGACTCGTCGTTGCTGTGACAGATTAATGCAAACCGGCAAATCGTAAAATTATCACATTGTATAACGCGTAAATGCACGCATATAAATCTGCAATAAAATTACGTTAATAATTACAAGACAATTGAGGCTTTATACATATAGGCGTAGTGGATAAACATGGCATATGTTAAGTCTCATTCACTCACTCACTCACTCACTCACTCACTCACTCACTCACTCACTCACTCACTCACTCACTCACTCACTCACTCACTCACTCACTCACTCACTCACTCACTCACTCACTCATTCAAACACTCACTCACTCACTCACTCACTCACTCACTCACTCACCCACTCACTCACTCACTCACTCAATCAATCAATCAATCAATCAATCACCCATTAATTCACTCACTTACTCACACACTCACTGACCCATTCACTCACTCGCTCACGCACTCAACCATTCACTCATTCACACACCCATTCATTCACTCACTCACTCGCTCACTCGTTCACTCGCGCACTCGCGCACTCGCGCACTCACGCACTCACGCACTCACGCACTCACGCACTCACGCACTCACGCACTCACGCACTCACGCACTCACGCACTCACGCACTCACGCACTCACGCACTCACGCACTCACGCACTCAAGCACTCACGCACTCACGCACACACGCACTCACGTATCCATTGAGAGCACGGTGCACTGTTGACATTCCTACTGCACCACTGCGCTCCACATATATCTGGACACATATGTACGCACCACATATATGTGGTGCGCACAGCAGAGAGAGAGGAGAGAGAGAGAGAGAGAGAGAGAGAAGAGAGAGAGAGAGAGAAGAGAGAGAGAGAGAGAGAGAGAGAGAGAGAGAGAGAGAGAGAGAGAGAGAGAGAGAGAGAGAGAGAGAGAGAGAGAGAGAGAGAGAGAGAGAGAGAGAGAGAGAGAGAGAGAGAGAGAGAGAGAGAGAGAGAGAGAGAGAGAGAGAGAGAGAGAGAGAGAGAGAGAGAGAGAGAGAGAGAGAGAGAGAGAGAGAGAGAGAGAGAGAGAGAGAGAGAGAGAGAACAGAGAGAACTTGCACTCAAACCAACACGATCGAATGTAGGCATAGACCAATTTCGGCATAAACACGACAAGTGATGATATATGCCATCGTTGTCAAAACGGTGACAGATCCGATACGGTGAACAAGCTAAATGGTACCAAACAAAAGACATTATAAATAGGAACGGCGACAACCAAAACGGCGACAATCGTGGTCAAAATAGCAACAAAAACATGTCAAGATGTCGACAATTATTGGTTACAACGGTGAAAAACCAAAATTACAAAAAAAACTAAAACGGCAACAAACGAAACCGACGACAAAGCAGAAGGGCAACAAACCAGAACGGAGTCGATGCTGATGTTTTTTTATCAAGATAATTCGTCGCGGATTTTGTTGGCACCGTTGTGACTTGTCGCCGTTTTGATATGTAGCCAACTTTTTGGCAGATACTCACAAAACGCACCTGGCAGCTGCCATCAACACCAGGAGGAGGATGTTCGAGGTTTACGTTCGCAATATCTCAAGACACGACAGCGTATCCTGGACTACATAATTATATGTCAAGATGAAGCACTAAACAACTTTCACAAGCAATCGCTGTCTTCTAAGTAATGTCTACGACACATGAAATCGTTAGTCATTTTAGTCATTGCTTTTGCTTATCGAATTTGCGGTCGTGCTGTACGGCTTATTATGGTGGATTAAACTATTAATCTCTCGGAAGACTGAATGTGGTTTAATATGAATGACTAATACATATTTATAACTACATCAATTAATATTATACTTTGTATATGATGATGGCCATCTATGTAGGAGATGGGAGGTTGACTAGTTGTCCACCGTAGACAGATTATCTCTCTAGTGCGGTCGATGTACAACGGTTGGTCATATAAGACGGCGCGTAATTTTAACTAGTTGTATTTGTTGCCACAATGTTGGTTGGCGTACATAGAGGCAAATAACGTTTTGGCTGTAGAACAATCGTGGTTCTTCTCACCAACCATTTCCGAATTAATAAAATGAAGCGTGATCCTCGGAATGAGTGAATGCGCTGGACGAGACACAGCTAATTATACGTTCTATGAGTACGTGTGACTGCAACGTGTAACTGATTCCGAGAGTGCAATTCCACTTCTACAGGTTCCAGTCGCCCGTTTGGGGATAATTCAGACGAGACATGAACGAATTGAGTATACCCATAAAAGCTTGAGATAAATGGAGGCTCGTGCCGCGTGCGGGCACCCGCAGCCCCCATGTCAAACGGCTCTTCCGTCTCTCCATGTGAAGTGTGAGAGACGGAAGCAAGTCATCGTCCTGAACCCTCCAACGACATCCGTTACGTCGGTGGGAGGCCGTGACCATCCAGGGCTGATCGCCACAGCCACTGCACGAAGTGCTTTACAAACAACTGCCTAGCATAGATTCGGATGGTGGGATGTCATCATCTTTCGCAGATGGAAGGATGTCACTTGTGAATTAAGAAATTGTAGACATCCTAAGACGTTTGACGTTGGGCAGACTTCACTGCTACCTAGAGCAGCAACATAATGTTGATTTTTAATCGCATTTCCTGATCTCTAATCATAAGTGACCAGAACTGAGTAAGACGGTCTATCTGAATTTTAGTATCTCATTAATATAAATTACTGGAATATTTGGCAAATTAATTACGTTTTAATATAATCTTGTAACACTCACTCAGTACTACTCAACCTTTCTGACTTCACGGCAGACCTTTGGGTTTGCTCGATCCTCGCGGCAAACCGAAGCAAACGTCATTTTGTCAACGTGAGCATTCTCATTTGTTGCACCCATCTTATATTTTGAAGGCAAACTAAACATCCCCATATTCACATGGATGAAAGAAAATCATCATTAACATTAGTCCTATAATAAAAAAATTAAACGTCATTGTTTTCTAAACACATCTCTCAAATATATCTCAGATACAAGATACTTTATTGAATTTCTCAAAAGAGAACGTTGCCATGTGGTATGTTATAAGAGTGCAAGAAACACAGACAGTCACTCGCTGACAGTTAAATGTGTATTTATAACTGTTCCCAGAAACAATCAAGTGATAGGTTGATGGCCCGAATGTCCGTTGGCAACCAATGAGAAACCTGTTATGGAGAACAGAGGCCCTTAGCATCTGGATATGTGCTAGAAAAAACGACATGTCATTACTGATTTGTATTTTGACATAACCTGTAATTGTTGTTCTAGATTAATAGTAGTACTGCGAAGTTCATTTCACAGTTACGTTGTTGGAAATGCTAGCAATATATATATATATACATACATACATCGTAACCGAATTGTGTATGCGTCCAAGGGTGGGACTGCTGCCTTGCACAATATATTGTTTGTGTCATTTGCGCAACTATTAACTCTTATTGTTGTTGCTTCAAAGCCCAGCGGACCAGTCCGCCACAGTCGTATCGCCTGGGTTCGTTAAGCACTGACCTGCGTTGTGTATAAACGACACGATCAAGGCGCACATTCATTGCACGTTTGGGAATGGCGAACTGTGAGTCACGCTACAAACATCATGTCGAATCTCGGTATTGCGATAGACATCCGCCCACGACGCCCAACCACTAAGTGATGCACCTCCAGCTTTTGCTTTACGAATTGACAGTGATCTGGTTTAGTTAATGTTAACCTGGGGCAGGCGGGCTAAAAGTGATGACGCCTTGGAGCGTTGCCGACACTTGGACAGGCTTGGACGAGCACTCGTTGATAACATTCTGTGTCCAACTTGCGACGTTGTAGACTAACATCTCTATCTGTCGGGCAATATCACAAAAAGCACATGTCGGTTGAATAACACTAATAAAATTAATACAGCTAACACATCGGACGTTGATTAATATGTTTACTGTCCTACACGTGGATTCCGTGTGATTGGAGTGATACGTTAGTACTTTTTGTTTTGTTGCTTAGCAGTAAGATTAGCCGTCTGACATTCGCACGTAGTCGGTGTTAGATAAGTACTATTAGTCCCATGATACTCGCTATCCGTTTTGGGCTGTTAAATTTAGCCCCATGATAATCGCGGTCGGTGTTCGCTTCTTAATATTAGTCCCATGATATTCGCAGTTGGTTGGGCAGTTAATACTACCTGCATAACTCTCAATGTCAGTTTTGAAATATTACTATTAGCCCAATGATACACGCCGTTGGTATTGAATAGCAGTAAGATTAGCCGTCTGACATTCGCACGTAGTCGGTGTTAGATAAGTACTATTAGTCCCATGATACTCGCTATCCGTTTTGGGCTGTTAAATTTAGCCCCATGATAATCGCGGTCGGTGTTCGCTTCATAATATTAGTCCCATGATATTCGCAGTTGGTTGGGCAGTTAATACTACCTGCATAACTCTCAATGTCAGTTTTGAAATATTACTATTAGCCCAATGATACACGCAGTTGGTATTGAACAGTAACATTAACTCCGTGATAACCGAGGTCGATGTTAGACTGTTGATATTAGCCCCATGGTAGTCGAAGTCGGTGTTGGGCAGTTATTATTACTCCCATAATACTTGCAGTCGGTGTTGGGCAGTTACTATTAGTTCCATAATTCTTGCAGTCGGTGTTGGGTTGTTATTATTAGCCCCAGGATACTCGCGTTTCGCTTTCTCCTGTTAGTGTTAGGCCCATGATACTTGCAGTCGGTCTTGGGCAGTAAATAGTAGTCCCAGGATACTCGCCTTTGGTGTCAAAAAACGATGATAATAATTTCCTGAATTTACGCCAGTCCACGAATGCTATAAAATACCTTAATAGCTGTTAACTAGCTCAGTCCTAGGAGGTTTTTTTCTTCAGAATAATAAATACAGATGTCAGCTCTCAATGTAAATATTGCCTGTGCCAAGATTTATACGCCAGGCAAGCGTGTGCATATTGCAACAGTGCCATTCCTTGAGGTAGTATTGATAGAACCGCGTGTGTTCCGTGCGCCACAAGTCGACGCACTGCAGATGAGGTAACGTAATAATGCTGATTAATACAAGTATTCTCTAACTGTATTTCGTTCATTTATTCTACACAATTTTATCAATCATAAATCTCGCCAGGAAATCATTCGTACACGTGACCATCATATCATAGTATACACTTCAGGAGTCGGCAACCTTAGGCCCGCGGGCCAACTGCGGCTCGCGGAGCTATTTCATGCGGCCCTCGGATTAAAAGCGATATTGCACACAACACGGCCCGCGTGATGACAATAATTATTATATACATTTGCATGGTGTTGCATGGTGTTGCATGGTGTTGCATGGTGTTGCATGGTGTTGCATGGTGTTGCATGGTGTTGCATGGTGTTGCATGGTGTTGCATGGTGTTGCATGGTGTTGCATGGTGTTGCATGGTGTTGCATGGTGTTGCATGGTGTTGCATGGTGTTGCATGGTGTTGCATGGTGTTGCATGGTGCACCTTCCATGTGAGGAAGAACGAAAGGAGTTGTATCGCTGATTGGAAAGTTTCGACGCTGCAGGTGGTCCTTCAAATCTCTTCAGATACGCTGCATCATCTATCTCACAAGTAAGCCAGTGTAGCAAATTATTGAAAATGCAAAAGATATACTGAGTGCCGTCGTGAAGACTGTGAACTAAGTTCGCGCTTGTGACCTAACTTGCAGTTCCAGCGCCTTCCGGCAGAAATGAGTGGGTAATATCAAGATCTCCTATACCATTGCGAAGTGCACAAATTGAGTCGAGTTGCACGAACTGAAACACGGAATTAGCTTGTTCGTGGAGCAGACGTTTCCAGAGGTAAGGCCTACCGGACATCGCTGACCAATGCATGCATCTGCGAGTGTTCATTTTTGTTGACATCGCGGCGCATCTCAGTAACTCAAGGGACGAGAACATCTAACCAAAGAACTATTCTAGTTCGTGTCTTCCAGTTCGTTTCCGCTTTCTAAATCAAGTTTCGACTGTGAGCGACACAAAGTTCTATTAGACTTCTCAACCCTCCTGAAGATGAATCAGAGAGGCCGGAAACGTACGAAGCATTCAATGAGCTGTTGAGACGGGAATTTGTACAGCATTTTACAAATCTCGGAGTTCGTATCTGCTCTTATCTTACAGCGTCATAGTCGACAACCTGTCGGAAGTTGTGTAGATGAATTTTACCAAAATGTAATTTGGCCCTGCGGCACTCAAAGTTATATTCAATTAGGTGAATGTTTCAACCAACGCACTTGCCGCCAGAACAGTTTTTTAATGATCACGTGGACGTGGTGCACGAAGTCAAAACGTCGTTGCATGACGCCTGCGGGGACCTTGAATAATGTGTATTTTAATATAATTTTTCTCAAAATGTTTCATAATAATAACAGAACCTCATTATTTATACACTGACAAAAATTTGTAAGTTCATCTATAATGCATATGAGCTAGAATGCCTATATAGATACTATATATGCATCATAACGTTATGTACCAGTTTCCACGAAGATTGGGGTAGTAATTAGCAGTATTAAGAAACAAATCTGTGGCCCGCTGACCTAGTCCAATTCACTTATTTGGCCTTCATTAAAAAGGTTGCCGGCCCCATTTATAAATCACCGAGTTTGTGGAAAGGTTAGGTGATAAATCCAACTTTGCAATTCACGCACGCAAGTACGCACGCATGCTCGAACTCACACACACTCACGGCAATATTAGTATATGTACAGCAGGTTGTTTTATTTAGCTGATGTTATCCTAAATTTATCTTACTATGATAACATAATCCTGCAAACGTATTGAAACTAAGAATAGGCGTTCACTGCAGCAACACCCATTTTTCGAATGTAGCTTAATCTTGATGGCTTTCTTGTCAAGCTGCCGTCTGGGGATTGTTGTTTCTGATGGAAATCTTGTTAAATCTGCGGCATCTATCCTAGTTCAATCTGCGGCTAGGATATGCATTACACTGCAAGAACCGACGCGAATACACACGGCTCATTATTTGTGGAGAAAGCTTGTTGTCACGATTGCTGAAGTCTAGATTTCAATTACAAAATACTCGCTTATCGTGTCATTTCATGGACATAGAAACTAAGAGCGTCGTGTACATAAAAACATGATACATGAGATGATTTAGGAATTGACCTCCTGTGGGAAATCAGTGAAATGTAAACTGTATTCCTCTTTTCTAACGTGTGTGGTGTGGTATGTGGTTTGTGCGCATTTGTTTATGCAATCTCTTCATCAAGTGGCCAGAATCGCTCCGCCAGCACTGTTTGTGTATTTACTTATAGGCTGGTGTATGTGAAGTGCATTCGTATAACTTCGGCGCCATCTCAAAGTAAACGAATGCAATGTTATTTAAAGTCAATGATCGACCGAGGTTATTTTCAGTTCACATGTAGTCGTTCTTCATGCGACAGACATCACGTACGACAAGGGCGCGCTGTACCGTTGTATTGTTTTAAACAGCTGCGTTAAACAGCATATATATATATATATATATATATATATATATATATAAAACTCCACCATTGCCTGGTCCCTAGCCCAGGATGCGAAAGGAGGAGAGTTGGGGTTAGGAAGGACATCCGGCCGTAAAGAACCGAGTCAAATCAAATGAATATGTCCTCCACTTATATTACCATGAATACTAAGGCGTCCCCTGTAGGCGGCGCGGTTCACACTCGCCCGAATGGACCGAAAAATGTACGAGAGCTACCGCGTGAAGACCAACGGACGCGGCTAAAGAAGCAAGTTGGTTGACTCAGAGTGGCATCATGGAATGTGGGTACCATGACGGGCAAGGCAGAGGAATGTAGATCTAGCGTGTGTGCAGGAGGTGGTATGAAAAGGGTCAAAGGCGAAGAGCATGGGCCATGGTTCCAATCGTTTCTACCACGGAGAAAACAGTAATAGAAATGGTGTTGGGATAATCCTGCGAGAAGCTCGAACGAAGGCCGTACTGGAGATCAGCCGGATAAATGACAAGATAATGCTACTCAAACTGGTATGCCCATACACGGGAGAGGTCACAACGATCACATCGGCTTACGCACCGCAACAAGGACGACCTGAGTCGGAAAAGGACCAATTTTATGAGCAACTGGAAAGAACCACCCGGAAAGTTGAGTCGGTGATTATTGGTGGTGCCCTAAATGGACACGTTGGAATGAATGGAAGAGACACAAACTTACACGGTAACAGAGGTTTCGGTGACAGAAACAAAGAAGGAGGTAGAGTAGTGGAGTGGATCTGGTGATCGCGAATACATAGTTCACGAAGACACAAATCTAGCTGATCACATTTAAGAGCGGCAACAGGGAATTACAAATCGACTACATCTTGACAAATCGAATACATCTGAAGGACACCATGAACTGTAAAATAATACCAGGCGAAGCTGTGGTATCCCAACATAGATTGGTCGTGATGGACCTGAGAATAAGACCGAAGAAGTTGCTATCGCCGAGAGAACGAAGTCAGGATCAGGTGGTGGAGACTTAAAGATCAAACGGTAGCTAAGGATTATGCCAAGGATGTCAGCAACAACAGGGAGGATGACGAAGAGTATGATTGGACAACCCTTTGCAATACAATGAAAGAGAAGTGCAGGCGTCAGTGTGATATCACGAGGGACGGCAAGTCTTTGCAAAAACGGGAAACCTGGTGGTGGAACCAAGCAGTCCAAGAAGCAACAGACAAGAAAAAGATAACATTCCAGAAGTGGCAACAAACGAAAACGCAAGAAGATCGAAGATCAGGCTGAGTACAAAAAGACGAAGACAGAAGCGAAGACTACAGTAGCAGTGGAAAGAGCGAAGGCTGTACAAGACCTGTCTGAGAGACCGGAGACCCGAGAAAAAGCAATCTATAGACTGGCGAGATCTAGAGGCCAGTCGACCAAAGATAACTACCAGGGTTACTTCGTCAAAGCAGAAGACGGTGCCGTACATATGACACCAGAGGAAAATATACCACCGACCCAAGATCCGCTGTGTGAAGTAACATAATATGGAGAGGTAGATAGACAGCTGAGAAAATGAAGAACCGTAAGAGCTGTGAACCAGACGGAATACCTATTGAGGTACTCAAACACCTTGGCGGTTGGGGCGTGTCTCAACTGACCTTCAATAGTGTCATGCAAAGTGGCAGGATGCCTGATGGTTGGAGAGAGCGCATTCTCACGCCTATCTACAAAGACAAAGGTGATCACATGAACTGTTGTAACAACAGAGGAATCAAGCTGCTTAGCCATACCATGACACTCTGGGAGCGAACCATCGATCAAAGGCCCAAAGACATTGTGAGCATTTCGGATGGTCAGTTTGGGTTTAGACCTGGGGTTGGAACCACGGATGTCATCAGGACCCTATGCGAGAAGTACCGAGAGAGTAATAAGCCTCTAGGCATGGTGTTCGTCGATCTTGAAAAGGCGTACGACACCGTACCTCGCGAAGTACTATGGAGATGCATGGGGAAGAGGAACATCCCGGAAGTTTATATAAGAATAGTGCAGGACATGTTCCAAGGCGCCTCCACGTGTGTGAAATCAAAGCGTGGGACCAGCGAAAAATTCAATGTCGGCATTGGCCTCCACCAAGGTTCAGCGCTTAGCCCGTTCCTATTCAACATGCTGGTTGACACGATATCTCAGGAAGTGTGCTCTAAACCACCATGTGAACTACTCTATGCGGACGACCTGGTAATCAACGACACGAAAGTGGTGGGTGCCCAAGATAGACTTCAACGGTGAAACAATGTTTTGACAGACAATGGTATGAAGATTAACGTGGACAAAACAGAATATCTGACAACAAGAGAGACCGCCGAACATATACAACTGAACGGAGAAGCCCTAAGGAATGTAGACCATTTCAAGTAACTGGGATCAGTAATTGATAACGATGGAACAATCGACAGAGACGTGGACCTAGCGTGCAAGCCTCGTGGTCGAGCTAGCGGAAACTGACCGTGGTCCGTACGATAAAAATATGCCATTAAGACTCAAATCGAAGGTGTACGAGGTCTTCATCAGACCCGCTCTGACGTATGGGAATGAATGTTGGGCAGTGAAGACCAACAGCAAGAGAAAAGTTGCCACCACAGAGATGAGGATGCTTCGCGGGATCCTTGGAGTATCAAAGTTGGATCACATCCGAAATGAAGAAATAAGACAGGTATTGAACCTCCCGCCAATCGACGAGATCATGCAAAGTGGCCGCCTAAGATGGTTCGGCCATGTGCAACGACGAGATGAGAATAACGTCGTCCGCAGTATGATGAGCTTAGCGTTACCAGGTGTCAGAAGACGAGGACACCCAAGGACGTCGTGGAAGCAACAAATCAAAGAGGACATGAGGGACGTAGGTGTTACAGTGGATATGGCCCTAGATCACATGGAGTGGAGGAGGAGAACTAGGCCGACCCCTTGTTGATTGGGATAAGGCCGTCAAGGTGAGCAAGGTAAACATATATATAATTGCCGCGTGGCTGGAGGCTTCCCAGAGATGTCGAGATGGTGTTCGATATAACAGGTCTGCCAGGGAGTAAAGTATAAAGCGCTTTGAGCAGTCCTGAGGATTGGAAACTGCGCTATATAAGAACGTACCTTTTTTATTTTGTTACATGGCCAAATTCACTTCACGTAACGTAACGTACGTAATGATGTCATTTTACTGTCAAAGCATCACTGCGACAGTTGTGCTACGACGAGCAAATTAAACAATCTAATCAGGTCTACACTATTGTCCTTCGTGCAGGAAATGTTTAGTGTTGGACGAAAGATAACAATACTTTTTTACGTAGGCGTATCAGTGATCACTGTAGGAAATATTTAGCTTGACCACCACTCAGGACAACATGCATGAGATGGTTTGTGGGCAGGGAAACCATTAGCTTATCGATAATCTAATAGTATGTAATCAAAGTGTGACCAGCTCTTGGCAAATATCTAGGACAGGAAAATGTCAGGAAACATGTCAACGTATTCCGTTGTACCAAGTGTCAACGTCAGGTGTCAGCACCCACCCTCATAGTCTATGCCGGACTAAGGAAGAACATTAACATAGTTTCGGAACATCATTCATGGTTTTAGCATGTGCACAATCGATCTATTTTATAACAATTAAGGCAGTCGCGGCATATGATTTGATCAGATGATGAAACATTTATTAGATTCGATGCACACATAGTTGTTAACGTAGAGTTTGTAAATCCCGTGACAAAAAACTAGACACTATCCGGACAAAACTGATACTGTGCGAGTATTGTAGAGTAATTATTTATATCATGTAAACAATAAAAACACAATAAAGTAATAAAACGAATTATACATATTTTATTTCGGTATAATTGTTATCGTTTGGATTCGTATATGCATTTCGTATTTGTTAAACAACTATAGTGTCAACGCATTGATTGCATCAACAAACATGTTATTGTGAATGTATATGTGTAGTTGATCTCTCGATGGTCGTAGCGCCTGTACAAGTAAGGTACTTCAACTAAATTCTTTCCTCGCATCTTGTACGTGCGTAGCGTGTGTATAATGAACCCCCATTTAATATACAGACATACACTTCTCACTGGTTAATGCGCTGCTCTACAGGGAAATGTGCAAGACATATATGTCCGTATTTCACTTTGTCTTTGACGGGTGACCATGGATATGGTTGTGTGAAATCTAAGCGAAATACGTGTTTTGTTTGTGAACGATCAGAGTGACTGGAACATGTTGAAGTCTAGTACGCCGGCCACGTGCGGCCGAGTCTGAGCCCGTACATTCGTCAAGGAGAGACGAGAGTACTACAATTATCAATGATTCAATTGTAAGTTTCTCTGATATCTTTACGGTGTTCCAGCGTCAGAGGTCGTGTATGTTTGCACGCAATACGTGACGTGGATAGAGTATGTGTTTATCTTGTCCAGACACATCGAACATTCGGACTTAAGTAGACCATTTAGAATGGGGGCGAATTGGAAATTGTATTAAATCACGGAAAAAAAGAAGTGTGTAGTCGTCCAGCAGTGAGGACTGATAATAGTTAACCAGCGCCTAAATTCATGTGACATTCCGGTAGCGTGTGTTTCGTGTGTATGTAGGCGGAATCCTTTGGGGTTTGGTCAGTCAATAAAATTGTTGACTTGGTTTTTGTTTGTTATACCAGTAACCGAACGATACGTATTCAGTATCGAAACTAAACAGAAACATTTCTATTGTTGTGTGACGTCAATGTTAACGTGCGGGTATTACATATCGCTGTACCTAGATTGATCACGAATGAAAGATCTTCCACTTACTGTTTGTGACTGGGTCGTTTCCCCATTAATAGCAAACGCTATCACAAGAGGAATACTTTCATTATATGAAACTATTACGAACGAAGTCTGACAAAAAATTTACAATATATTCTGGGTATCCACATCAGAACAAACCCACACACCCAAATCCACACCAACACCCACGCTCATGCATACGCGCACGCGCACGCATACGAGTATGCACATGCAAATGCACAAGAACACGCATACGCACAGACGCGCACGCACGCACGCACACACGCACACACGCACACACGCACACACGCACACACCCAAACGCACGCACGCATGAACGTCCGTACGCAGATACGCTCGCATGGATGTACGCACGCAGACACGCACGCACAAAATCTTCCTCCAAAAAACAAAACCTGTTTCATTATAAACGATCTTCCTTAACTACACAATCTCCCTAGCACCAGAACCGTCTTCATTACACCACCAACGTCACTACTTCAGGCCCGAATTTTCTTAAACCTGGAACATCCTCTTAAGATATAAAAAATGATTCCCTGTTTACGCCTTCCTCACATGACTCGCCTGAGTCGAGTACTCACTCAACTAACAGTCAACGAGGGCAACCCAGCACCTTTGTTTCTCAAATAGTGGATGAGCTAATTACGAGATTATGCCTTTATTGCTTTGATTATTCTATCTACGGCAATGTCTTTTAGCGGTTGTTTTATATTACGGCAACGGCGTCATTGTTTTATTGCCAGCGCTTTCTATTAGGACAGCCGCCCCAGCTTGTTATTATCAAGATATTTGGTTGCGGCATCCGCGTCAAATTGTTATTACCAGCTGCCGTTGGTACTCTAACCTACCTACATTGGCATACCAGCTGTGTTTATGGTAAGCGATTCAAATTGTTATTATCGACCGTTTCTGTGACGGCATCCGCTTGTTAAAAAGTGTTACAACCGCCTGTGTTTTGTAATGACAACTGCATATATGTTATCACCATCGGCTCCGAGAACCCCCAACGTGTTATTTAGTACTGACTTCAAAACAGCAACGTTCTAAAAGTGTTATTAACGGCAGTTTCGGTTAGGGCAAGACTATCAATAACAAATACCTATCCATAATGTATCGCCTAAACACCGTCATCTCGTTTGTTTCGGTGTAAAGGTATAATATTGACCCCAGTATAATGTTGCCCTCCCCCCCCGGCAATATTATACCGGTATAAAACTACCGGGAGGGCAGTCTTACACCGGTATAATGCTGCCTCCCCGGTATAAGATTGCCCCCTACAAATCCCACACTAAATTACGGCGCAGTGTGTTAATTGTACTTTTGTATGAATTCATGGCAGTTATATAATCATTTATTCAACATAATATATGTATACATATATTTACCATTGAAATGTTAATATAATTGAAATACATAGCTATTCGTAGAATCACACTTACATACATACGTACGTATATGCATACATTTTTTTTCATAGCATGGCTGGCAGCACGGCTGGTTCATAATGGTGGCGGAGGTTCTGGATCAGAATCACTTCCTCTGGGTGGCTGATGTCACCAGACATAAGTTACCTATATGGTAGCCACTTTTGCGACAGGCCACACTGGTTGAACACGTACGCTGTTGTCTTCAACTTGGTTGCCAATGCATCGATTTCGACCTCAGTTTCCCAAGTACCTAATGAAATCACGCCACGAGTGTTTATGTGTTCCACAATGTTCGGACAGACAGACAGACGCCAATATATCCACATTGTTTATCATGTATGTCATTGATATAGTCCGGAGAAGTTCGTGATCATCCTGAGAGCCTGTGATAATGGAGCTGAAGGAACGGAACAGACAATTTCCTTTGCCTTTGATGCGTCTTTCGGTTGGTCAACACGAATGAAACTAGTATCAGCATTGTGTTGGCGACCATTCAGATGAACAGAGTTCGGCTTAAGATTAGAACACTGGTATGATACAATGTTTCTTTTTTAAATGCTTTAGACATAAACGGAAATACGTCTAATAGATGTCGATTTCCCACATTTTTTAGAAATCAATGACATTTAATAGATATCAATTTTTCCACGTAAGAGGTCAAGTAGATGTCAGTTTTTCTCACGTGTTTTTGACGTTAACGGAAAGAGGTTTAATATATGTCAATTTTCCCACATTTTTGTAGACATCAACAGAATGACGTCTAATAGATGTCAATTTTCATCACCAAGAATCGACCACTAAAAGACGTCTAAAAGACGTCATGGGCCCACTGGGTTGATGTTGATTCCCTGGTAATCTTCCTGTATATCTACGATTTTTGTACTCTCTCCTCTTTGGAGGTCAAATACAATAAATAAATAAATAAAATAAAATAACTGCCCTAAATACACAAACGACATATTATATTTATTCGAAAACCGATTTATTATGTCATTATTAATATTTAATTACACCAAGTGCATACATGATGTGCTTACATAATAAGTAGTCCTCAATCATTCCATACTGTTAAACATTGGGGGACTGTTTTATACTGGTGGGAGTAATATAATACCAGTATATTATTTCCCCCGGGGGCGGTTTTATACCAGTATGTTATTGCCCTGCGGGAGGTTCTTTCCAGTATAATATTGTTGGGGGGCAGAAATCAGAGGGGGAAATTTTATGCCGGTATACCGGCAAACATAAACACCGGAAGTAAGACTGAAACGAGGCTGCATGTGTCTATAATAACCGGACAGAAACCTATGCATCAGTGTCGCTGTATTGTTTAGAGGAGTTGCATCTTGGATATTGTAGAACAAATATGTGGGCTTCTAAGCAAATGTAGATTGATTTTGGTAACTAAACCAATGTATTTGGGAGGTGAAATTAGATTATGACAACAATATGTCAAAGTGGCGCAGATTACGTAGCCCATGGCAGAGAGTTAACAGAAACAACATCCATCGACTCTTCGTGACCCGTCATCAAGAAGCCTGTGGCACATTCCTACAGTTGCCAGTTGCCCGCTACAACAGTTATTTGTGCTTAACTTCTACATCTAAAGTGTAAACTAACAGGTCGTACAGTTTAACTATTTGACTATAATCTACGTGGTGTGTATAACAGTATATATGTTGTGCAGGCTACACGATAGGCAATTGAATCCATATATTTATTTCAGCCAGAACTTGAGGCTCGTTGAGCTAATCACATCCAATCATGCAATGTCTTTACAAAACAGGTGTTTATGAACTTGGTATTTAGTATTTACACCCACGTGACTTTGTCACGTGATTTCGCGGTACGACGCCATAATGGACGTCAAAATCAAACATGGAGGGCACGGAAACAGCCTCTGTCGGATATTGTTAATCATTTTAATGATACTATTGGCACAGTCATGACACAGCTATGTTGAAAAATCCCTATCTTGTGAACAACAATGAGCAACAAATCGTTATTGGACTTCACAATATTAATTTGGATTATTGTTCATTCAAATTGGTGTGATCAGAATGAATGTAACCACACTGATAACAAGGTTCAGTTCTCAGCACCCCAATTTTCATTTCCATCCTTTATTTTTTTCACAGGCATTCTAATAAATATTTTTTAGTCTAATCCCTCGTAATTATATAGCAACAGAAGAAGTCCCAGTGAACATTAACATTACAATGTTGTACTAACCTAGCAGACTGTAGCACCACCAGGTGAACATTCGAGATTTATGATAGAGTCGGAAAATCTAATAGTTTTCAGATTCATCTCTTGTTCCATTTGATTAATCAAATGGAACAACAGATTCACAGACATTGGTCATTGCACAGGCTACTCCCACAATCTTGTCCAAGATTGTCAGCTGAGACACTGGGTCATTCTGCAACATTGTTATTGGCACAGTCCCTTGTAACAGTGTGTACGTCTGTCTTGCAATGCCAAAAACACGTTTAACATGAATCCGTACAGAGGCCAGGTTTCTAGTTTTCTCAAGTTCAACCGCATTCAGCTGTTTCTTCTTCCTGATGAAAGCAAGAATCTGAAATGTGGCACAGTGGAGGCCCAATTTGTCAGCTACGGTAAAACCCCGGTCAGCTAAGACTAAGTCCTAGCGTAGGATTGTCTTTCAGGTAAGGCCTGACATCACTGAACAATGTCATCATCATTGTAAAGCCAGACAGGCTAGTGAATGTCTTTACCTTCTCATCATGTCCTTCGAAGGAAGTTTCATCAAACACTTTGCCAGCTTCAGCCTGAGTTTTCAAGTCATAATGTTCAGTATGCAGACTCTGGCACTCAGACTCCATGACACTAATGTCAGTCATAGTCAACTGAGTCTGTTGACCCCCACAGTTGTCACAGAGGCTGCCCTTTCCACATTGTTGGGCTGGTTCCCAGTCGCGTCACAAAGAGGTGTTGCTAATTCATCAGCGTTATGACGACTGTCACCAGCTTCTGGTGACAAGTTGAGCAGAGCCTCAGCAGCTGTAGTGCGCTTCACTTTCTGTCACTTCCTCTTGGTTGCTTCTCGGCGCTCGAAAGTATCTAGCTTTGACCTGCCACGGTGTTTCTCTGCTCTGTGGGCGAAGACTGGGGGGGACAACATCACGTGACAGTGGGTGGCTGCTCTTTACACATGCAACAGAACAATGGATGGAAATATTACTTTGTAGTACTCTGTACGGCAGGCTAGGTTAGATTCTGCTAGGGCTAGGCTAAAGCGTGATAATCAATTCAGTAGTCAAATAGACATATTATTACTAGTATTATAGGCCTTCTGCCAGTTCTGGAGCCTCAAGGTGCACATACCCGAGTCTACCCTTGGGTGTATGGGCTTCAGATGGCATAATTAGTCTATTATTACGTATCAGGTGCCTGTGGCTACCCTAGAGAGTAGACACGGAGTGTCAGTCTACCACCAACATCAACTCACCAGATATGAAATGAGCACTGCACATTCGACTATATTCAGTCGGTTCCCACCCTTCACGTCTAACAGCGGCAATCCACTGGCGTCGTTTCTCCACATTGGTGGGGAAACGATAAAATGACATATTTGGACTCTGTCCTTGTCAACTGTGGCACCAATCTCAGCGAATCCCTCGTCCATACGCCGCGTTGATTTTGCCGTCCAAAATGATTGACACTGGGGTATCACGTGACGCGTGACGTCACGTGCAATAACTGAATTATTGGTGGAAACACATCCAATGGTATCACAGGACACCTTGTCTTTTTCTCTTTTCCTTGGAAGTCCGATGTGAGGCTGGCTTCGATTCTGGTCATCGATATATGTGCTCCTTCATTTTCTTCTCCTTTCACAGTTGTCTCCACCATCCGTCTCCACCCCTCTGTCTATTGTTCTCGTTTTCATCTCCTCTCCCACTCCCTTCAAATATCTCTTTACACAATCCTCCCATCTCAATCTTCATCGTCCTCCTCTCCTATTACCTTCCTATTTGAAGGCATACGCATTCTTCGCTAACCGCTCTTTCAATGCCTTTTGTTATTCCATACTGCTAGCACTTATACGTGCATGAATTATTCCTTGGGATTATAACTGTCTCACGTAAATGTGGTAATGCGTTCTTCATATTCGTCATGCAACCAAACTATCATGATATGTGTTTATCGTCAACATTTCTTACACAGATGTCAGCATCTTTAAATACCGGACATTTTATTATCATGTTGTCGTGTATTATAGGGAAGAAAGGTTTAATATTATCTGCCATTTTCAAACAGTTTATTGAATTTATACTGGTTTCTCCGTAAGCCTTTAATACTCTCCACCGCATTTAAATGTGTGTGGATATCCTGTGCAAGACATCGTTGTTTCAATTTCTTAGTTAATTCGTTTATATAGATCAAGAACAGTAAACATGTTGATACTCAAGGTATGATTAGTTTCCACTGTGATACTTACTCAACTAACAACATTAACTTTATTCTATAAGTCTGTCTTCGCCGCGTTTCTCATAATACAATTCCCTAATCCATGGATTTCAAGTTAAGCTGCAATCGTCGCTGTTGTCTTAGTCTTTGATCCACGCTCTCAGACCTCTTTCAAAATACGCATAGATCAATGGAACCGTTTATCACACCTCAAGCACGTATTGGCAGCACTGGTGGTGACTTTTGAGTGTTGTTTTGCTGCTGCGATAGTATCGCGATAGGATCATGGTATTGTGAATACCCAAGAAAAGCAGCGTTACGTTGGACGCGAAATGGTGTGTCCGCGAAATGGTGTGTCCGCGAAATGGTGTGTCCGCGAAATGGTGTGTCCGCGAAATGGTGTGTCCGCGAAATGGTGTGTCCGCGAACGGCGTTGCTTTAGTCGACGACTGCTGGTATTATGTCAGTAAATAAGTCAAATAATTTTTTTTATTTAAAAAGCATGTTTATGAACAATGCCTTTGTATGGCAAAATGTAGTTCTGCTCTTGTGTTTGCCAAATATCGTTACTACCAACAGTTCAGTTTACTATTAACGATAATCGCCGATACGGAAATTTACTATCGATATACAGTATTGGCACATCGACTGCAGCGATGCATCGATAGTGTGGCGTGTTGTGACGCTCCTCCTAGACAACGCTGTTTCGGGCGGTTCGGTGATATAACACAGCCAAAAAAGGCAGTAAATATGGCCCATTTTCAAACTACCATCAAAATAGAATTTTACTTACTATTGCATATATAAACAGTGAAATCACACGTCCAACACACGTTTCAGAAACCAAGCCGATCAACTTTGCTTTGTTATTTGATACGTTATCGAAGACTGAAAGTGTCGATGGAATGTGTTCCTGCAGTCAGGCTGTTAATTGGACGGGTTCTATTCTGCTGTCAAAACAACAGCCAGCGCGTCCCTTCCCATGACGTAGGCGTAGAACGTCAAGTTGTCAACGCATTTAGCACATCAATGTGACTATCCTCGGCGTGTTCGGCCGGCAGACTACGGTAACGTATTGCTGCACATCGAGGATTGTCAAAAGGCGTTAAGCGAACGACAACAATTTCCGGCAGCAGTAGTGGTAACTAGGAGACGCGTCGCTGAAGTGGAGGGAGCAGTTAGCAATCTTCCAATTCCTACGTCTCGTTAAAGTTGCACGCCAATTGAATATCAGCCCGCACCTCAATCTAATTAGAATCATTTGCTGATTCACTTTGAAAGCCCGTGTGGGTTACCAGCGCAGGATGTATGCGCCGTCAACACGCCGCAACTGGACGTAAACAGCTGAGCGCGGGTAGGTAGCAAGTCGCGTGAGTAGATAGCGAAACTCGCGAGTAGATAGCGAAACTCATGAGTAGATAGCGAAACTAGTGAGTAGATAGCGAAACTCGTGAATACATTGCGAAACTCCTGAGTAGATAGCGAAACTAGTGAGAATATATCGAGACTCGTGATTAGATAGCAAGATTCGTAAGAAGATATCGAGACTCGTGATTAGATAGCGAGACTCGTGAGAATATATCGAGACTCGTGAGTAGATACCGCAAGTGGTGAGTAGATACCGCAACTCGCGAGTAGATACCGCAACTAGTGAGTTGATATCTGGATTCCGGAGTAGATACCGCAACTCGTGAGTAGATATCGGGAGTCATGAGTTGGTAATGAAACTCATGTTTAGATGGCGGGACTAATGAGTACGTAGCAAAACCCGTGAGTAGATAGCGAGACACTTCAATAGATATCGAGATTTGTGAATATATTGCGATACCCATGAGTAGATTGCGTGACACGAAAGTAGATAACAAAACTCTTGAGTAGGTGACGGGACTCCTAAGTATAGAGCGAAACGTGCGAGTGGATAGCGAGACTCTTGGGTAGATAATGAAACTATTGAGTAGATATCGGGACTCGTGAGTAGATATGGAAACTCAGGAGTAGATTACGGTAGTCGTGTGTAGATATCAGGACATGTGAATAGATAGCGAAATTCATGAGCAGATATCTGGACTCGTGAGTAGATGGCGGGAGTAACCGACCAGGCCCGTGTCACGATGATATCAACTATATGTAGGGTAGACTGGGGCAGCGCGATTCCAAAAGGTAAGACGGCCTTCCAGTGCGTTCAGAACGTTCAGCAACTTGAGACAAATGTAAGCTAATGAATGCGTTTTTGAAATATTTTTATTCTGGTTGATTGAATATTTCGCCAATAGTCAAACCGGCGCAACTCATGTAATAACGGTGTAAACCACGAACTGAATTGCTAACATTGTAATACCATCATTCAACTTGCACACCAGCCAATGAAGGAAGGGGAAAGTGGGTAGCGTTTTGCATACATCGTGTTAAGACATGTACTGTGCATGTGAGGTATGACGGCCCCCTACCGTCTTCCCACACATATGGAATATACGAAAATATTATGGTTCCATACATAGTTTTACAACTAGTATAGCTTAATATGTAATATTTGATACATACATTATATTTCCAAACAAAGAAGCGAAAAATGCAATGGGAACACCACGGACCGTATTTCCGAGTTGTCAGCTGCTTGACTAGCGCCAGTGTCAGTCACACGGAACAATTGTGTCTTGGCGTTGATTAAAATTTCAATCAGTTATCAATTCGACTGTTTGATTTGTTCTTGCTAGTTTGGGAATTGTGTTTCTCTCACGGATTAAACGTCGAAATAATTAATTTACCATAATCTTTGTTTGACATATTGCGAATTATTAAAAAGAAACTACTCGATTCAAGTAATCTATATATATATATATATATATATATATATATATATATATATATCGATTTTTGACTGAGACTCAAAAACAAACAAAAAACAAAACAAAACAAATATATATATATATATATATATATATATATTTGGAGTCTCAGTCAAAATTCGATGCTGTTGGACATGACGTCAGAAGACGGAGGGTGGGGGTGGGGTGGGGGGTGCTATTGGAGATGTTTGCAGGGATCTACCAACATCATGCTGTTTCAGCCCGGAGCTTACAAATCCCATACGCTCACCAAAAACATCTAACAAATCACAAACATATTGGGGACTAAGCCCATATATCTAACTATTGTGAGTTCAACCCCCGTGCCTCCCCCATTCCGACGCCTATGAATTATTTGCTCTATCGACCGTTCGCCAATAATCTTGTCCATCTAATTGCGCGCCTATCGACCCTTTCTATTTTGGTCGGCGGAAGCGGAACGAAAACAATAACTGACGACAGGACGGGGAATATCACTGCAATCATTTATTGTTCGCACGACACCTAAATGATTGTTGCTGGACACAACATAGAGCGAAACAAATGTCATAAAACAAGTATAAAGACTGTATAAAACTGTCACTGGAGCCATTACTATTTTAGCGCCATTCGGTTTGTTTAGCGTTAACATAAAAAGGTTGCGTCATTTAATATCGCCCGAAGGATCGTATACATTTTACTTATAAAACCAATTTGTTGGCACACTGTAGTAACAGAACACACGTGTTCAGTTATACGTGGCCTTATAACCGCCAAACAGTTCAGCTATACAACTTACAACAACCTAGCAGTTCAGTTAGATGTAGCCTTACAACCGGCAGTTCAGTCATGCGTGGCCTTACAATCGCCAAGCAGTTCAGCTATGCGCCTTACAACCGCCAAGCAGTTCAGCTATATATGTTCACGCAACCGCCTAGCAGGTGAATTTACACATATTCACTGCGGAACAAGTGTCTGTCAGATAAACTGTAGCAGGTCAATCATTATTATACAAGGCTAAAGTAGAATAATCGCCTAATGTCCCATAGTAGATAATGTCATAGCGTTAAAGTAATATAAAATGACACATTGCGCGTGCGCTAAGCTAAATTGTATCGCATTGGTGATATGCCACGCATGCGCGAAGCTAAGTTGTATCGCATTGGTGATATGCCACGTATGCGCTAAGCTAAGTTGTATCGCATTGGTGATATGCCACGCATGCACTAAGCTAAGTTGTAACGCATTGGCGATATGCCACGCATGCGCTAAGCTAAGTTGTATCGCATTGGTGATATGCCACGTATGCGCTAAGCTAAGTTGTATCGCATTGGTGATATGCCACGTATGCGCTAAGCTAAGTTGTTTCGCATTGGTGATATGCCACGCATGCGGTAAGCTAAGTTGTATCGCATTGGTGATATGCCACACATGCGCTAAGCTAACTTGTATCGCATTGGTGATATGCCACGCATGCGCGAAGCTAAGTTGTATCGCATTGGTGATATGCCACGTATGCGCTAAGCTAAGTTGTATCACACTGGTGATATACCACTCATGCGCTAAGCTAAGTTGTTTCGCATTGGTGATATGCCACGCATGCACTAAGCTAAGTTGTATCGCATTGGTGATATGCCACGTATGCGCTAAGCTAAGTTGTATCGCATTGGTGATATGCCACGCATGCGCTAAGCTAAGTTGTATCGCATTGGTGATATGCCACGCATGCGCTAAGCTAAGTTCTATCGCACTGGTGATATGCCACGCATGCGCTAAGCTAAGTTGTATCGCACTGGTGATATGCCACGTATGCGCTAAGCTAAGTTGTATCGCATTGGTGATATGCCACGTATGCGCTAAGCTAAGTTGTTTCGCATTGGTGATATGCCACGCATGCGCTAAGCTAAGTTGTATCGCATTGGTGATATACCACGCATGCGCTAAGCTAAGTTCTATCGCACTGGTGATATGCCACGCATGCGCTAAGCTAAGTTGTATCGCACTGGTGATATGCCACGTATGCGCTAAGCTAAGTTGTATCGCATTGGTGATATGCCACGCATGCGCTAAGCTAAGTTGTATCGCATTGGTGATATGCCACGCATGCGCTAAGCTAAGTTGTATCGCATTGGTGATATGCCACGCATGCGCTAAGCTAAGTTGTATCGCATTGGTGATATGCCACGTATGCGCTAAGCTAAGTTGTATCGCATTGGTGATATGCCACGTATGCGCTAAGCTAAGTTTTATCGCATTGGTTATATGCCACGCATGCGCTAAGGTAAGTTGTGTCGCATTGGTGATATGCCACGCATGCGCTAAGCTAAGTTGTATCGCACTGGTGATATGCCACGTATGCGCTAAGCTAAGTTGTATCGCATTGGTTATATGCCACGTATGCGCTAAGCTAAGTTGTATCGCATTGGTGATATGCCACGTATGCGCTAATCTAAGTTGTATGGCATTGGTGATATGCCATGTATGCGCTAAGCTAAGTTGTATCGCACTGGTGATATGCCACTCATGCGCTAAACTAAGTTGTATCGCATTGGTTATATGCCACGTATGCGCTAAGCTAAGTTGTATCGCACTGGTGATATGCCACTCATGCGCTAAGCTAAGTTGTATGGCATTGGTGATATGCCATGTATGCGCTAAGCTAAGTTGTATCGCACTGGTGATATGCCACTCATGCGCTAAGCTAAGTTGTATGGCATTGGTGATATGCCATGTATGCGCTAAGCTAAGTTGTATCGCACTGGTGATATGCCACGTATGCGCTAAGCTAAGTTGTATCGCATTGGTTATATGCCACGTATGCGCTAAGCTAAGTTGTATCGCATTGGTGATATGCCACGTAAGCGCTAATCTAAGTTGTATGGCATTGGTGATATGCCATGTATGCGCTAAGCTAAGTTGTATCGCACTGGTGATATGCCTCGCATGCGCTAAGCTTAGTTGTATCGCACTGGTGATATGCCACGTATGCGCTAATCTAAGTTGTATCGCATTGGTGATATGCCACGCATGCGCTAAGCTAAGTTGTATCGCACTGGTGATATGCCACGTATGCGCTAAGCTAAGTTGTATCGTACTGGTGATATGCCACGCATGCGCTAAGCTATGTTGTATCGCATTGGTGATATGCCACGTATGCGCTAAGCTAAGTTGTATCGCATTGGTGATATGCCACGTATGCGCTCAGCTAAGTTGTATCGTATTGGTGATATGCCACGTATGCGCTAAGCTAAGTTGTATCGCACCGGTGATATGCCACGTATGCGCTAAGTTAAGTTGTATCGCACTGGTGATATGCCATATATCAATAAAGTAAAAAGTATGTGAGTCAATGTTATAACACACTACATTTCGCAGAGATTCATTTTTTATGGAATGGCAATTGCTTCCTAGTTCTTATGCCATCGATTATTTATAGTTAGTTACATTTTGGCGGTCGGTGATTCTTGTGTCTCTATCAGATCGTTGATTAGACATAGTTAATTATATTTTGTTCAGGGGATTGTGCTCCAATTCTTGGGTCATTGATTGTACAGAGTGAATCACCCGTGGGTGAGATGCGATTTGAGTCCCTTTCTCATACCATTGATTACACGTACAGTGAGTCACATGTTGCCGAAATATGATTTCATTCCATTTCTCGGGTCATTGACGAGATAATACATTTATAATTCATCATTACGATATAATAATATGCAATGATTGCTATGGCATCATGTAGGCAACGGATTTACTATCGTGACCTGGCGAACGAGTAACGTATTAGGCCTTCTAACGTACATTTGTGGGCTTGCACTAGCCTAAG
This sequence comes from Escarpia spicata, assembly GCA_963995525.1. Classification (NCBI taxonomy): domain Eukaryota; kingdom Metazoa; phylum Annelida; class Polychaeta; order Sabellida; family Siboglinidae; genus Escarpia; species Escarpia spicata. The sequence goes on from OZ023206.1 coordinate 37,150,991, forward strand.
CCGAGGCTGTTCCTTACAAGTTTCAATATCGCATTCTTTAGAAATGAATAAATATGTTGAAAGTGTAGAAAATTGCACAACATTACTTATACTATGCCTGCAACAACTTTCGCAATACTTATTTGAAAGACGCGTCCGCAAAATGTTCAAATTATAAACGTTCAATTTGAAAATATCCGGAGTGTTTCTCTCGGAAATAGCTGTCAATGTAAGTACTGCCATATTATAATGTCGCGGTGTTAAACACTGGGTCATTTGTGTGCGCTGTAATAAATTTAACATTTCATAAATAGTTCAATGTGTCAGGTGGACACACGCGGTAGCGTGCGTGCGTATTTGTGTGTGTGTGTGTGTGTGTGTGTGTGTGTGTGTGTGTGTGTGTGTGTGTGTGTGTGTGTGTGTGTGTGTGTGTGTGTGTGTGTGTGTGTGTGTGTGTGTGCGTGTGTGTGTGTGCTTGCGGCCTGCTTGCATGAATGGTGTGCGTGCGTGCGCCGGGAGAGAAGTGCGTACAACATTATGCACGTTTCCTTAGAAGTTACGTTTTTATTTGCCTTTGTAACAAGCAATACATCTTGAAAAATGTCAAATCGTCGGTTTATTATTGTGTAGAGAAACACCATAAACAACCCAGAAACAATAAAACACGCGCACACCTACTCAGTACTTCTGATTCGCAGCGTCGAGACGCGTGTGCAAGAGGGAGACTGCCTTTAATAAGTCTTCCGTTTAATAGTATCAATTTGCTCCCGTCCAGAATTGATTTATTATAGGGAGTTTGTTCGTTCAATTTTATTAATCCAGACGAAATTACGAATCACGTGATGCACATGTCTTTCCCATTAGTAATCGGACACGAGGCCTCCGAAGGGGGCGCACTGTCATGTGCACAAAATGTTTCCCATCGAAACACTTATATGTCGACAACAAAAGCGATTGTATAACATGTTGTTCTCCTCTTCTTTCCCTTTGTGTCTGGGGGTGAGGCTGGCGTTGAGACTGGACCTCGATTTATGGTTTATTTTAATTGTTTCCCCCTCACTGTTTCCACCAACCGTCTCCACGCCCCTCCACATTTCCCTCTCATTCTCCGCTCCTCTCACAATCCCTCCAAATCTCTCTTTACACAATGCTCCCAATGCAGTCTAATTCGTCCTTTCCCCCGTTTTCCTTCCACTCTACGGGAATTGGCTTTCTTTGTCAACAGTTTTTCTCCCATTCGGTCCACGTGTCCTGCCCACGTTAATCGACTCCTCACAAGCTTCTTCTTGACATTTTCTTTTACACCAACCTCCTCTCTCAGTTCCTTCATTCTTAGGTTGTCGATTCTCTGCGCTCCCACAGTTCTTCTGACCCAGTTGTTTTCACCCATATGCGCCCTCTCCTCTTGCTTCTGTCATTGCCGTAGTCTCTAGGCCAGACATGTACGGTGGCGTCCTACATGAACAAAGCACCTTTCCCGGAGCTTACGCGACATGCGGTTGTCTCTCATCGTACCTTCAACTTTCGTCCATGCAGTCGCCATTTACTTGATTGTATAGTAATAAAAACGACTGTCCAATCTCCCTATTAGCGACGTTCAGTGTATATTGTTACTAGACCGTGATTATTGTTGAGAACGGAAGGCACCATCGACGTTGTTAATTGTTTTGTGCTGTGCCAACGATTATTTCCGCAAATATTTCTGGACGAAGCATAACTCACTGTGGGACACAGCAGAGAAACGATACGCCGATATATATAGGTCAGATTTCAGAGAAATGTCAATAAATCCGTAAACTAATAGATACAGCTGAGGTCGGCTGCGCTGTTGGATACATTGGCAGTAGATCAGAGGCGTCTACCGGGAGTAGACTAGAGGCTGGCGTGATATATGCACCATGTTATCCTTACGAGGCATCCGACCTCGCCGACCGCCTCTAGCACAGACACAGGTCATTGCTGATTAGTCATTTGACTTCCGTAAAAAATATAACATAGGAAAATGGATCACTGTCTTTAATCATCCTCGTGCGCCAGTGGTCGCTGCTGCAGATTACGTCAGTGCCAGCCAGCAGTGGCTGATCGCTTTGCGAAACTGTAAATTTAAGCTCAGCCTATGAAATCGCTCACTAGATCAAAGGTTGGCGGCAGGTCAGGTGTTCATAATAAAACTAATTTCAACCAACCGTGACTCGTGTTACATGCAATGTTTAGTAAGTAGAAGCAATTATTCGAATACGCAATGCCGCTCAGCTGCTCGTGCTAATGGGCGAACGGGTCATTATAAAATTATATATTCAATAATATTGGGATTCTCAGAAGTCGTTTATCCGTCTTCAAATTGGGGCGGGTATTTGCGCTGTTCTCACTGGTGGCGCCGTCGCTAGTGGCGAAGTCAATTACTAGTTTGACTCAGCTAACTTCCGCAGTTCGCGTTGGAGATTTGCCAGAGCTAGTTTTGCATGACAAACAGCCCTGGCGTGCGAGGACGTCTTTAGTTGTTTAGGCATCTTCTGCTTGTTGCTTGTAAGGGTTGTCATCACCACAAATAATCTTGCGGCTGCACGAATTGACCCAGATGTATGTTGCCAACCATCATATCAGTGAGAGGGTAGAGTGGTTCATCTATAGGTTTGACCCAGATGTATGTTGCCAACCATCATATCTGTGAGAGGGTAGAGTGGTTCATCTATAGGTTTGATCCAGATGTATGTTGCCAACCATCATATCAGTGAGAGGGTAGAGTGGTTCATCTATAGGTTTGACCCAGATGTATGTTGCCAACCACCATATCAGTGAGAGGGTTGAGTGGTTCATCTATAGGTTTGTTTTGACGATGTGGACAAAGTTGGAACATTGGGATTCAACTTTCAATCTTTCAAGAGAATGTAGTGGGTTAGTTTGTTGACAAGGTCAACGTCTAACATGTTTTTTTTATCGTCATCCAACCAGCACTGGATTTAAGTCTGTGAGCCCCCCAGGCAGTGACTGACCGGGTATCGTATCTTGAGAATTATCACTCCTTCCTACCTTCTACAATAGGAATTTCATAGCAAAATACAACGTCTCCCCGTTTAGAATTTCCTTCATATTGAAGTACTCAATTTACATATAATATGCTTCGACACAAAAGAAATTAACCAAGCGTTTTATGGAGGCCGACATAGCAATTACATTGTGGGGGACCCTGGGTAACTGCCCTGTCTGCCCTGCCCTAAATCAAACCCAATTTGACACGTGGAGATCGTCGTTGATTAATACTTTGTTCATGTGTGTGATAATAATAACCATGCAGGTGTTTCGTGTTCGTTCACCGTCTGTTTCCATAGCAGATATAAATGGAAGGATCGCTTTTCGCAAGTGGTAGATCTAGTACAGCGACAACTGATCATATGCCGTATATGCACATACGTCATGTGAAAGTATACTTTCTTATCAGCAAGTGGAATCTTTGAAAGATTACCGTTTCTGTTTTATACCAACATATCAACATTCTTGAATTTGCAACAACGACACTGTCATCGGCATGTTGTTGATGGGTGATGACTGTAGTTGATGTTGTTGTCGTCGTCTTTCATGCCATACACGTGCCGGTTATCTGGTATTATACCATTACTATAAATCTACATCAACGACGTGCCAAACTTATGTTATTATTCATGACTACCAACATATTCAGTGCCCACGAGAACGATTACTCTCCACGCGACGCCCATCGGAACAAGCAGTCGCCATCAAAACAATTTTATCATGGAATATCTTCGAGGCAAAAATGCGTTAATACACTTATTCACCTTCCCGTTTCCCACTTGCGCTTCACATCCTCGTTCCGTTCTGCCTTCATTATTTTTTCTCTCCTCTCTCTCTCCCTCCACTCTCTCTCTCTCTCTCTCTCTCTCTCTCTCTCTCTCTCCACTCTCCCCCTCTCTCTCACACACTCTTTACCCCTCCACTCTCTCTCTCTCTCTTTCTCTCTCTCTCTCTCTCTCTCTCTCTCTCTCTCTCTCTCTCTCTCGCGCTCTCTCTCCTTCCTCTCTCTCTCCCTCCTCTCACTACCCCCCTCTCTCTCTCTTTCCCTCTCCCTCCACTCTCTCTCCCTCCATTCTCTCCCTCCACTCTCTCTCCCCCTCTCCCATCACCATCTCCCTTTCCCTCTCCCTGTACATCTCCCTCTACCTCTCCTGTTCCCTCCCTCTCTCTCCCTCTCTTTCCCTCTTTCTCTCTCCACCTCTCCCATCACCATCTCCCTTTCCCTCTCCCTGTACCTCTCCCTCTACCTCTCTTTCTCTCCCCCCCCCCCTATCTCTCCCATCACCTATCCCTCTACCTCTGCCTCTCCCCATCTCTGCGCCGCAGTTACTTCGCTTGGAGCACCTTAGAATGTGCAGGCGTTGATGATATGACCTGACGTTTGCTGTCCTGCACTTTTTGAACGTTCCAAGTTGAACATGTATGCTTTAAACTGGCCCACTTCCACCCGCATGTGGCCTAACGTAGATCAGATCTTCCATGGGACGTCGTATCCAGCGCAGGGCGTAGGTGGCTCTGGGATGAACTGATGTAGTGAGGTCGGCTTCGACTGCCAGTCTGTCCCATTGTATTGCTATACCGTACGTGTGAGTTCGTGTCATGTGGGCCTAGAGAAGTCAAGCATGTCTGTTGAACGGGTGTCGTAATTTAATATGTTTTCATGCGTGCTGAGTGAGAGCTGACACTGTCGTTTCTGCGATTTGGAGGCGCGATTCTATTTGTAGCGAAGTAGTTTTATCTAAGGTAACGCTACTTCGTTACTTTCATTTACTTCGCGATATATTTTGTATACATATTTCTTTTTTTCTGAACTACGTCGCCTGTTGGCGTTCCGCCCGTCAACAACATTCAATTAAACGTATTTAATTACAAGAAATGACAGCTATGGTAAACTATGTTAACGCAGTAATAACTGTCACTTGTTTTGTGTGACTATGGTCAAGTCTTTAGGAACAGTAAATGTGGTGCGAGGCATTGTTTGTTTGGCTTCGGCGATTTGTGAAGTGCAATTGAAATTCACACGTAGGCGACGGCTTGCATAATAATCGGCTTGATATGTTTTAATGCATCGTAGTAGGGAAGATCAGTATGCTAACAATGCGCAAATATTATCTTTTTGCTGCGATAAATGCAAATTTGCTTGGTGCGCCAAAATATGAATTCGTAAAACGCATACGAAACGGCGAATCGATCGCAGTATTATTTAGCACGGTAAATGTGCGTTCTAAATTTGTGTTTTGGTATTTATTAAAAAACGAAGTTAAGCTAACTGTAAGCGTATTTATTATAGTTTTTCAATCTTTAGTCAACATTAGCACTGCATTTGTCAACTCATTTGCGTGTTCGGCTGCTGAAGTCGTTTGACCTTATCGGTATTATATAATTGTTGTTCAGTTCACAGTGGCCTGTTAATCCGTAATCTATTTTAAAACTGTACAAGATATATTAATTTTATTCAGTTCAACATTCAACAGTGCATGGCATTTAAACATAATACACATTAACGTTGGCTGACATCTTAATAAGCTTCATGAAGCACGTATATAGATAGCGCGGCCTGCACACTGACTGTGACTTCGACGGCGTTCTTGGTTAGTTGGTGCAGCGATCGTGGCCGTCGTCGTTGCTAGCGCCCATGGTGGCAGACAAGGGAACACATGTCCGTGCCCCGCCGTCGAATTTGCGAAACATAAAATATAGTTTTCTATATAACATTATTCATATACATATTTCACATATGATTGTCTGAGTTAAACAGTAATTATTTTCATTCTGTCTTCATTTTATTGGTTCGCCGATGCAGTAATTATTGTTTGTTACTTGCCTGACAAAACATATTTCTGTTCTACTTTTACTTCAAGTACTTTTGGAAAGTAGTTTAACTTTTTATTCAAGCAGGTTTTTAGAAGGTACTTTTACTTCTACTCAAGTAGTTCTGAGGAGAATTACTTTTTCTATTCAAGTATAAAATTATTCACCCCTGGTAATGTTGAAGATAATTAGTGCCGGTGTAGAATGTTCAAAACACTACCACTACCACTATTATACTGTGGTAGTGTTTGGAGCGTACCCTCAAAACACTACCATAATGTTTGGAGCGTACCCTCAAAACACTACTGTAGTGTTTTGAACGTACCCTCAAAACACTAGTGTTACATTTGGGAATGATCCTGTACACTAGGGTCGAATTCGTAATAGGCGGAGCCAATTAGACAGCGCAAATAAATAGTTTATGTGAAATGTTAATATTCATTAGGGTTAACATTATTATTATTAGTAGTAGTTATGGTTGAAGACAGTTATGACTGAGCTTAGGAACCAATCAGATGATGGGAATAAATAGTTAATGTGAAATGTCATTATTCATATGGGTTAAGATTATTATTGTAATTAGCTATGCCTAGATTAAGCTATGTTGCGTTAGGATTGCATATATTGTGCGTGTTAGTTATATGCAATCAGACGATGGGAATAAATAGTGAGTGTGACATTTCATTATTAATTACGGTTAAGATTATTATTATTAGTTACGATCTGAGTCAGTTATGATTGGGGTTAGTGTAATAGCTGGAACCAGTCAGATAACGGGAATACATAGTTATTGTGAAATGTCATTATTAAGTAGTGTTAAGATTATTATTATTATAATTAGTTGTTGTTGGAGTCAACAACGGTTGGGGTTGCTATTAGCTGGGATCGTTTATGGATAAGCTCCCAACGATTACACCGACGACCGCCCTCTATAAGCTATACCTATGAATTAAAATGTCGAAATATCTGTTTAATTTTTGTACTAACCTATACCTATCCAAACAGTAATTACGCTAACAGCATAATATGACTAAGCCAACTAAGTTGCAATGATGTATTTAGGATCACTGAGGGAAGAAAGCGTTACATAAGCCTCAAGTCCATCTCCACAGCAATTCACTTTGCGCACCCCACAATATTTGGAATATGTACACCCCCGGACGTTTCACCCAGACGATCCCTCCGCCGACGATCAAGCAATTTAATAAAAACACTATAATTAGTTTTGTTCAATGACACTACTTGAACTCCTGCACTCAATGAACCTAGCGTTGACACTACTTAAACTCTTGCACTCAATGAACCTAGCGTTGACACTACTTGAACTCTTGCACTCAATGAACCTAGCGTTGACACGACGAGGTTTATTAATAACCTTAGTCTGTTGTCAACAGATTTGTTTTTAATCTTTACGTAACCCTTATTACTAAGATACCCTACCGCATGTAAAGCTTCGTATCACTAGCCCGGATAACCCCGACCTCCCACCAAGCGTGACGTACATTATGGATGGCCCCAAACACATAAAAATGGAAAAATCGGGAAAAATATAGAGGTTTTGAACTTAACAATAGTGTTTGAGGGTACTTTCAAAACACCACCGTAGTGTGTTCGAGGGGTAGTGTTTTCAAGTTACTACACCGGGACAGATTATCTTCTTAGTCTGCTTCGCGTCCGCCGGTGGTCTTCACTACAAGGCTTCGGCTGGAGATGAGCTGGCATGATGAAGCCCACTATTCGTTGGTCTGGCAGGGCCCGCAGAAGCTTATGTTGGTGCTATTCTTCTTCTTTCATATGAGCGCCTAATCTCCCTCTGGAATATTGCCGCACTATCGTGATCATAAACAACTAGCCGAGTTACTAGCCGGGGGAAAAGGCAGCCATATGTATTTGTCCCTCCGAGATCCCCATCCCCCGGATGAATTTTGAATAAATCTAAATTTACGAACGACCCCAATGTTAATACACACATACACAATATTAGCTATGGAGCGACGTGGCATGTCTGAACGCTTCTTTCCCGTGGAGAGAAATACTAAAGAAGGCAGAACGGAACGAGGAAATGGACCGCAAGGGAGCAACGGGAATGGGACTAAGTGTATTAAGGAACTGGTTTAGTCATACAATCCACAGACACATGAAATGTTACCGTGTTGTGCTTTATTCAGATATAATAATAATGACAACCTTCTATAGCGCCTAAATCCCCAGGAATCTAAGCTAAGAGGCGCAACATACAAAAATCATTGGGCAAAATCGTTAACAGGGACAAGCAAGAGGCGTCATTAGAGCAACGGACCGCCGAATGCAATTTCAAATAAATAAGTCTTTAGTTTTTTACTGAAGGTATTTATAGTCTCAGATGATTTTAAAGCGAAAGGGAGTTGATTCCAGATTTTTGGTGCAGCTACAGAAAAAGCACGTTTGCCGATATTAAGCTTGGTTTTCGGAACTAAAAGTCGTTGTGAAAGAGATGATCTGAGATTCCTGGGGATATCGGAAAAACGAAGGAGACTATGCGATTAGGATGGGTGTTACGATTCTAATGATGTATACATTGTCTAGGGTTGCATTCGCATACATTTTTTTACATCGGAATGAAGACACCCACCGTCTATCCGATAAACGGTCCAACTGGTGACCAATGTTTACCAATTTGAACCTTGGTAAACGTACTTGAATTATTACTACTATTACAACAATACAACAATACATTTTTTTTTAATCGCTATTTTTTACAGGAAATACGAGAAATTTCCGAGGTAAGACCAAATTGCCATTTTTTACTTTTTGTACCGTAACAAATATTTTGTATCCAGAACTCTTAAATATTTGGAACAATTAGAGATTAATATATATCAAAGCTAATAATAACTTAAAAGTGTACATCACCAGGTTTTTTAACACATACAGTACATGCATTATGTATGTCACTATTTGAAAATTCTGTGGACAGAAATTCCAAAAATATGATAAAATAAACCCAAAAAATTCGTTATCACAATTTTTATATTATAATGAAAAAAAGTATGATTAACTGGTGTTTTAATAATTTCTTAATTCTCAAAACCCAAATATATTACAAAATATACACATTCGATTGAAATATAGTATATTTTCTTATTATTATATACATGAAATAATGTCCTATTCGATCGAAGTAATTATTGCTCAGAACACATTGACCACATATAACATGGCATTAGTTTCCACATAGAGCATTTAGATTCTATGGTGAAGTACATATTCGTTTCCATAAGACAAAACCATTGTTATGACAAAAACAAGTTCCCTAGTACCCCACATTTCACAGTAATACAAAAATTAACAAACATTGTCATCCTGAATTGGATCATAGCGAAGTGTGGTGAGCTGCCTGTTAAAGATGTCATCTGTGATGATTAAGTCAATTTTAACCACTCCGCCGTTATCGTTACGGTCCCTATTACAACTACAGTCCCACCAAAAAGAACAATGAATGTGCGTAAGTTGAAAACTATCAACCATCAGAAAATCAGCCATGACATTACTTGCTCTGATCTGACTGTTCAGCAAGCCAGCGAATCGGCAGCAGCGGTATTTTCTCATTACAACAATACTTTGTTGTCAATACTCGACCAACGTGGACATCAAAGTTGCAAAAGTAAACGTAAGCGGCTTGAACATCAATACAGGAGGACACGATTAACAGTGCACCGAGACGTGTATGTACAGCAAAGGAACATGTGCGCTGAAGCGAAAAAGATCCATTACGAGTAAAAATGGTCGGACGTCCGTAACCAAGTGCAATTCTACAACATTGCATACAAGCTGCTGCATCGGGGTAACACAGCAACACTACCAACCTACGAATGTGCCGAATCGCTCGCCAACGACTTTGCACACTACTTTGACGATAAAATCCAGTGTATTCGCACCACATTACAAGAGTGGCTCTTGTCCATGCTGTGTGTACCGACTTTGTGAGCATAGATAACTCTGTCACAGACTGTCATCTCATCTTTTGTGCCTGTCACACAGGAAGAAACCGCGCAAATACTGAGCAAGTCATCATCGAAGACTTGCAAACTTGACCCGATGCCTTCAAACTTGGTAAAAGAGTGTTCTGATGTCATGGCAACGCCTATTATGAATATCATCAACAAATGTTTGCTGGAAGGAATGCCTGATGAAATGAAAGTTGCTGTCATCACACCCATATTGAAAAAGGCAAGTCTTGATAGTAAAATTTGGAAAAGCTATCGGCCTATTTCTAACATGTGTTTTTTATCAAAGTTAGTCGAGAGGATTGTGGCAAATCGGTTGATTGCACACATGCGTGAAGACAACCTGTATATGCCGTTGCAATCAGCCTACCAACAGGATATTGCACGGTGTTGATTGCCGGTGAGCGGCCTAAACCTCACAAACTGACCAGCGGTGTCCCGCAGGATCAGTTCTTGGACCATTACTGTTCACTATATATATGACTCCTCTCGCGTCGCTACTCAACAACCATGGCAATGCTTACCATCTATTTGCCGATGACATCCAAGTTTTGCAAGAATTTAGCCTGAGCGATAGTATTTCACCCGCCATTGTCATAATGAAAATAGAACTCCGTGCTGTCAGTAACCGTCAATGGATGAAAACCAACAAAAAACTCAATGGTGACAAAACGGAGAACATCATCATCCAACCGAAATCAGCAACCGAAAATGTTCTTCCTGACGGTGTAACTATCGGAAACGTGCGGGTGTTACCCAACAACGCGCCATAAATGTGGGGGTGGCCTTTGATTCCAATATGTCCCTTGAGCGACATGTAACAAACATTTGCAGAAATGCGTATTACCACCTCCATAGCATACTGGACGCATTCGTTGATACTTAGACAAAGAACACACAAACAACTTGTGCATGCGCTAGTCATTTCGCGGATTGAATGCTGCAATAGTCTTCTTAATGGATTGCCAGCGACAATAAATGAGAAACTACAACGTGTCCAAAATGCATGTGCACGTATCATAACGTTGCGGCCGAAACGAGGCTATGTCATGCATACAATTATTGATACCTTTTTTTATTAATTTAATATTATAATTAATGTATTTTATTATTTTAATAGTTTGCATACTTGTATTTATTTATATACTTGAAGACAGTATAGTTGATTTTACTTTTATTAGTAGTAATGATTGCAAATGTAGCACGTTCGTATATTTAACTATATATTGTATTATGTTATTTATTTATGTGCATTAACCATTGTAAAGCGCCCCAGAACAATTATTTCAATGTGTGTTAATAATAATTATAATAATTTACTTCTTATATAGATAAGAAATAAATTATTATCATTATTATTTTTAATTAACAGACACATGAACAAAGTATTAACCAACGACGATCTCCACGTGTCAAATTGGGTTGGATTTAGGGCAGGGTAGACGGGGCAGTTACACAGGAGCCCCCACAATATGACTGCTATGTCGGCCTCCACAAAACGCTCGGTTAATTTATTTTGTGTCGAAACGTTTTTATACGTAAATTGAGTACTTCAATATGATGGAAATTCTAAATGGGGAGATGTTGTATTTTGCTATGAAAATCCTATTGTAGAAGGTAGGAAGGAATGATAATTCTCATGATTGAATACCCGGTCAGTCACTGCCTCGAGGGCCTCACAGTCTTACATTCGGCGCTGGTTGGATGACGAACAAAAGGCGTCGTAGAAGTTGATCTTATCAACAAATTAATCCACCACATTCTTTGAAAGGTTGAAAGTTGAATCACAATCTTCCAACTTCGTCTACATCGACAAAAACAAACCTAAAGATGAACCACTCTACCCTCTCACTGATATGATGGTTGGCAACATACATCTGGGTCAGTTCGTGCAGTCGCAAGATTATTTGTGGTGATGACAACCCTTACATGCAACAAGCAGAAGATGCCGAAACAATTAAAGACAGTGATCCATTTTCCTATATTTGTTATGGAAGTCAAATGACTAATCAGCAATGACCTGTGTCTGTGCTAGAGGCGGTCGGCGAGGTCGGATGCCTCGTAAGGATAACATGGTGCATATATCACGCCAGCCTCTAGTCTACTCCCGGTAGACGCCTCTGATCTACTGCCAATGTATCCAACATCGCAGCCGACCTCAGCTGTATCTATCTTGTTTACGGATTTATTGACATTTCTCTGAAATCTGACCTATATATATCGGCGTATCGTTTCTCTGCTGTGACCCACAGTGAGTTATGCTTCGTCCAGAAATATTTGCGAAAATAATCGTTTGCACAGCACAAAACAATTAACAACGTCGATGGTGCCTTCCGTTCTCAACAATAATCACGGTCTAGTAACAATATACACTGAACGTCGCTAATAGGAAGATTGGACTGTCGTTTGTATTACCATACAATCAAGTAAATGGCGACTGCATGGACGAAAGTTGAAGGTATGATGAGAGACAAACGCATGTTGCGTAAGGTCAGGGAAAGGTGCTTTGTTCACGTAGGACGCCACCGTACATGTCTGGCCTAGAGACTATGGCAATGACAGAAGCAAGAGGAGAGGGCGCAGATGGGTGTAAACAGCTAGGTCAGAAAAACTGTGGGAGTGCAGAGAATCGACAACCTAAGAATGAAGGAGCTGAGAGAGGAGGTTGGTGTAAAAGAATGTTTCAAGAAGAAGCTTGTGAGGAGTCGACTAACGTGAGCTGGACACGTGGACCGCATGGGAGAAGAACTGTTGACAAAGAAAGCCGGAGCCCGTAGAATGAAAGGGAAATGGAGGAAAGGACGACCTAGACTGCATTGGGAGCATTGTGTAAATAGAGATTTGGATGGATTGGGAAAGGATCGGAGAATGAGAGGGAAATATGGAGGGGCGTGGAGACGGTTGGTGGAAACAGCAGTGCAAGAACAGTGAGGGGAGACAAAGAAAATAAACCAGACATCGAGGACCAGTATCAACGCCAGCCTCACCCGCTTTTGTTGTCGATATATAAGTGCTTCGATGAGAAACATTTTGTACAGATGACAGCGCTCCCCCCGTCGGAGGCTTCGTGTCCGATTAGTAATGAGACAGATATGTGATAACATGCTGCGTAATTTCGCCAGGATTAAAAAAATGGGCACACTCATAATAACATCAAATAAATTAATTCTGGACAGGAGCAATGTGATTCTATTAAACGGAAGACTTGTTAAAGGCAGTCTCCCCTCTTGCCCACGCCTCTCGAGGCTGCGCATCTGGAGTACTGAGTAGGCGCGCGCGTGTTTTACTGTTTCCGGATAATGTTTCTCTACACAATAAGTATCCGACGATTTGGAACATTTGCAAGATGTATTGCTTGTTGCAATGGCAAATCGAAACGTAACTGGTAAGGAAGATTCATAAAGTTGTCAGAGAAACATCGGAGGATAGCACTGTCTGACATCACTACAAAATGGCTTGCACGCTCGCACGCACATTCTCGCGCGCGATCACGCCATTCATACAAGTAGGCCGCAAGCACATACAGAGAGATAGAGAGAGAGGGGGGAGGGGCATACACACACGCACACACGCACACACGCACACACGCACACACGCACACACGCACACACAAGCACACAAGCACACAAGCACACAAGCACACAAGCACACAAGCACACAAGCACACAAGCACGCAAGCACAAGCACACAAGCACACAAGCACACACGCACACAAACACACACGCACACACGCACACACGCACACACGCACACACGCACACACGCACACACGCACACACGCACACACGCACGGATGCACACACATGAACACGCACGCTACCGTGTGTGTCCACCTGACATATTGAACTATTTATGAAATGTTAAATTGATTACAGCGCACACATGTGAATTTGTGTAATGTAAATGACCCAGTGTTTAACACCGCGACATTAGAATATGGCAGTACTTATATTGCACAGCTATTTCCGACAAAAACACTCCGGACATTTTCAATTTGATTATTTTCTTTACAACTTGAATATTTTGTGGATGCCACTTTCAAATAATTATTGCGAACGCTACTGTGGGCTTATTATAAGTAATATCGTGAACTTTACACGTTCAACTTATTTATTCCATTCTAAGGAATGTGATATTGAAACATGTGAGGAACAGCGTCGGTTTAGGCTAGTGCAAGCCCACAAATGTACGTTAGAAGGCCTAAGACGTTACTCGTTCGACAGGTCACGATAACAAGTATATTGCCTACATGATGTAACAGCAATCATTGTATGTTAGTATATCGTAATGATGAATTGTAAAGGTATTGTGTCGTCAATGACCAGAGAAATGGAATTAAATCATAGTTCGGCAACATGTGACTCAGTGTACGTATAATCAATGATGTGAGAAAGGGACTCAAATCGCATCTCACCCACGGTGTATTCACTCTGTATAATCAATGAACAACACTATAATCAACTCTGTCTAATCAATGATCTCATCATCATCATCACTGTGCATCCGTCGTGTCCAGTGTTTTGGGCGAAGGCCTCAGCATGTTGTTTCCAAATCTGCCTGTCTTACGTTTTCCTCTGCCAGATGGTGCCCTTCCAGTACTCGTCTAGTTTCGCCGGCCTTCCTCTGGATCGTTTCCCTTCGTAAGGTCTCCATCGATTGTCTCGTAGTCTGCTGATGTGCCCTGCCCTGGTCCAGTTTTGTCTTCTGATTTATTATATCACATCTATGACTTTTGTCTTCTCTCTTACCCAGATGTTTGTTTTTGTCTCCCGGTATGTGATGTTTAACATACTTCTTTCCATCTTTATTTTTACGGCTGTTGGCTTGTTCTTTGCCTGGATGGTGAGTGCCCATGTTTCCGCGCCGTATCTCATCGCTGGAAGTACGCATGCGCTACATACTTGTATCTCCAAGAAGCTAAGCATAAACGTAGATACACTGGGCTCAACAATCGACGAACTGAATATTTTAATTAGTAATCTTGCTGAATTGGATGTGTAAATAAATGTAATTTGTACACATGAAGTTAGAATAGGAAAACACGCAGATGCAAAACTTCTCTAAGAAAGGTGGACCTGTCACATATGTATCAAATAATTATTACAGTATCAAACTACAAAAGCATATAATACATACTCAACATGGTGGGAAGCTTTATGTCTAGATATTGTCGATGCCTCGGATAAAAAGAAAACAATTTGTAATACCTACAGACCCCCCAAAAAAATGCATCGATTTATTTATTTATGCAGAAATTTAATCCTGTACTCCTAGACATTAACAATGGTGTCAAAGTGTAGTGCCAACAGGCGATTGACTTCAACATCGATCTATTGAAATATAACTCGAATGAAACATTTCAAGAATTCTATGATGCTCTAACCAAAGTACCCCTCCTGCCTGCTATATATCGTCCCACAAGAATGTCAACCAGAAGTGCAACAATGATTGACCAAATATACTGCAAGTCATCGAACAGTGGCATACTGGCTGCACAAATCTTTGATCAAATGGCAATATTTGCTGCGTTTAATTTCAATATCAATAAAACATATACAGTAACTGACAAAATTAGCATGAGAATATTTACAGTAAGAAACATTGATAGTTTTACAAATGAATTAGGAGATGTAAACTAACAGCAGATCCACTCATATCATATTATCACAACGTTTCAATAAAGCTAGACGAGGTAATAAACAATCAATCCCCATTGAAAGATTTAAAGTTTAATAGATACAAACACAAGAAATCGAAATGGTTGACTTATGATCTCCTACGTAAAATCAAAATGCGAGATAAACTATACTTAGAAGTACACTCGACAAATCCTAATTCGAATACAAGCAAACTAACTGAGTTAGAAAATATAACAAAAGAAGTAAGCAAATTAAAACGAGAAGCTAAGGCTACTTATTATAATACACAATACAGGAATGACATCAAAAACATGGGAAACTATAGCTGGTGTTACCAACAAATCCAAAATACACAAATAATTTCCGACATAGTTCAATGTAAATTAAACCAAGATGACAGATACAAAAGAAATAGCAACACAATTTAACAATTTCTTCATAAATATTGGACCACAGCTTGCAAACAAATTAAACGTTAACGGCCATATTCTGGGATAAATGCGCTGTGTTCCATAATAACAAATGATGTATGCACTTTCAAATGATGCTATTGAAAATATGTTTATGAATCAAATAAGAGCGTACAGCATAAAAAAAACCTCTAAATTTGCCGTCCTACGGAAACTGACTGCGGCGTGAGACTTTGTGACGTCATTAGTGGAACACAACCGCCAGCCTGGACCGCCCTGACTGATTGACCGTCGCCCCGCGCGCGATCCGCGTGGTATAAACAACTCACAAAATGGCGCCCGGCGAGCTGAGAGTGATGTTTCTTCTGTTACCGAGACCGATGCATACGATGATCAAATATATTTTGGTGTCAGTGATGATGACGTTTGAGAGATTAATGTTGTTTCTGCTGATGTTAGATTGTCTGTTGTAGGTACGCTGCTATACAGACCGAGGCAGGACCTGTCGAGTGTTAGGCAACTTACATCCGGTGTTGACTTTGTTGTGGTGAAAGGGCGTTGTTGTGGTACATATTGTACGCTTCTTTTGAGTAATTTTAAGGACTGTTGATTTATTGACATCTGACTGTATTTTGAAGCCCATCTTCCACCGCATAAGACATATCCATCGGCCGATCTGCACCACAAGTGATGTTATTCGCCGTAGCATAGATCGTGTCCTTTATACACAAAATGTTCCATTTTCTACTGACAAATTGGGTCTTTGGGAAAGATGTGCACCGAATTTCCAGTCAAACACGAATTGCCACTGTTTCCCACAACACATATCTTCATCAGTTTTACATGTTAATGATAAAAACAGTTGAAATATAATTATAATGAAATAAAATTTAGCCGCGTAGACCATGCTACCGTATGTAGGCCGTTCCACTAGTGACGTCACGTATCTGCGCCTTCGGACATTTCCGGAAAACAGACATTTTCAGGTTTGCACTGTGACCGGTCACTGTTTAAGACCAAATTTATCAATGTTTTGGGGAACATGTGGCATCGGATTTGTGATAACATTGAATAATACACATATACAAGTACATTTACATAGTTCTCTAGAAACATATTTGGACAAGATATGGCCTTTAACGGGAAACCAGGCTTCAAATCATACTTAAAAAGAACAAATGATACTAACTTCTAATTTACACCTGCTAATGACAATTATACAATACATATAATAAATAACTTAAAGTCAAAAACAAGCATGGAACATGATAACATTTCTTCTATCTTAATGAAAGCTTCTGTTAATAAAATTGCCAAACCCCTTACCAGTATAATTAATCAATCTCTACTTAGTGGTTAATTCTCTCAAAAATAAAAAATAACAAAAGTTGTCCCCATCCACAAGAAGGATGATGATCATAACTTCAACAACTACAGACCAATATATCCTTTGCCATGCATATCCAGTCTTTGAAAAAATAGTTTATACTCGATTATTCGAATTTCTCACTCTTAATAAGCTGTCCCATCCAAATCAGTATGGCTTCAGAGCTGAATATTCTACTTAACTAACAATATCTGAATTAGTTGACAGAACATACTTAAATCTTGACAAAAAGGGTTGTCAATGGCAATATTTCTGGATCTGTCAAAGGTTTTGGACACAAACCTTGTCAACAAACTTGAATATTATGGCATAAAAATACTGAACTAGAATGGTTTACAAACTATTTACTACACTGACAGCAATATGTAGAATTTAATCTCATACAATCACCTTTAGAAATAATTACTACAGGATTCCCCCAAGGTTCAATTCTAGGGCCATTGTTATTCCCAGTATACATCAATGATCTTGCAACAGCACGCACCAATTTCTGTTCAGTCATGTGTGCAGATGACACCACCTTGTTGAGCACACAAAATACCTTTAAACCTGGTCAAAATAATGACTTGGCTACATTCAACAATATAAATTCAGAATTTACTAAAATGACAGATTGGCTAGCAATAAATAAACTGTCCATGAATGCTTCAAAAACAAAACTGATAATTCTTCACTATAAACAGAGAAAACTAAAGAACCACGAAATACCTAATATAAAAATCAATAACATACCGGTAGAAAGGGTGACATAATTTAAATTTCTTGGAGTAATAATAGACTCTAACTTAACATGGTCTCCCATCAACATTTTGTAGCTAACAAACTATCAAGGATATGCGGTATTCTTACTAGACTAAAACATTACATACCAACATACACCCTAAAGATAATATATTCTTCGATATTTATGTCACACCTGAGCTAGTTTGTGGCGGCAAAATACACAAAGGAATAAACAAACTACAAAACAAGCCATTATATATATCAAATAGTAAATACAATTCACACAGTACACCTTAACTTAATAAAAACAGACGACCTTTTTAAAGTGTCATGCATTACATTTTTTCTACAGATATAAAAATGGAACCGTTCCAGATTACTTTAAAGACATGTTCACTGCTAATGAAAATGTATCAAATAGTCAAAAAAGACAAAGAAAGGCACCCAACGCTTTACCGATACCATAACTAATTTCCCCCAAAACTACGACTGTAAAATCCAAATTAAACAAACTAATACAATATATCGCTGCCTTTGTATACACTATACCACAATTACTTCAAGAAAACATTCCACAAATTACCACCCACTCATATATCAAGGCTTTGTAAATTATTCCAAAAAATATATTATAAGTAAATATGACACAGAAATATATATATGTATATGTGTGTATGTGTGTATGTGTGTATGTATGTATGTATGTATGTATGTATGTATGTATGTATGTATGTACATTTGTGTATGTATATATGTATGTATGTATATGTATATATATATATATATATATATGTATGTATATGTACATGTATGTATGAATAAATATTACCAACCCACATATTATCAAAACAGTCGGTATTGGAGCTCCAAATAATAATAAGAAGAAGCCTAAATCCTTGGAAACCAAGCTCAGAGGCGCATTAAAACAAAACTCAAAATCCGTAAGCAGTATTCCAGTTGTCAACAGATGGGTCAAGGCGCTAGGGAGCAAGGTTGTAAAGATAAGTTTTTAATTGACGACGGAATTTCAACTGATCTAACACTAAGAGGGAGCATATTCCAAAGAGTTGGTGCAGCAACAGAAAAAGCCCTAGTTCCAATGTTAGTGTTGACTCTAGGAACAAAAAGTAGGTCAGAACTAGATGATCGAAGCTGGATAGGTTTTCTTACAGGAGTAAGCAATGAATGCAAATAAGATGGTTGCTTTCAGAACAGTGCCTGGCCGTACAGGAAGCCAATGCAAAGACTTCAAAAGTGGTATAGAGCTAGAAAAACGAGGAGATCTGGTAACTACTCTTGCTAAACAATTTTGGACACGCTGAAGTTTTGTGATATCCTTGCTAGCGATATTATAAAGGAGGGAATTGCAATAGTCAAGTCTACAGCTAACAAGCGCTGTTGCAATAGTCTTAGCAACAGAAAATGACATATACCGGCGAATACGGCGAAGATCACGAATATGATAAAACAGCAGCGACATGTTTGAGATATGTGTTGTCAGAAATTGAAGTTACTAACAAAGATCACTCCTAGATTCCGCACGGAGGTTGCTGGCGTGATATACTGATTCAAAATATGTTTTATAATACAGTCTGTAAATGATAAATAGTTTTCATATCGACATTTTTATTTTACCTTTACTATTATTTTTATTTCTATCTTATTTACCCTTCTGTAATTATTGTATCACAATAATGATAATTATTTTAATTTACATTTTATTAACACTTATTTAAATGTAAACAAATTGGGGAAAACAAAAAATTCACACTATGTGTAGTAGTAGTAGTAGTAATAGTAATAGTAGTAGTAGTTTGTTAGTACTACCGCACTGTTATATCTGGTGACACAAATTGCAACTCATAATTTTTATATGTGTACACTCTAGTCAAACAACACCAATGATGACTACTGCACCACGCGCAGTCACAGGAACGTTTGCAGGATAGCGATCTCTTAGGTCTTAGTGCCGGCCTCCCTGGATCATCAACACCATGTAAAATGTGTACAAACTGTCATTTAACTTTGTGTGTACGTATGATGATCTAAACAAATAAACTTCACCTTTCTTTACTTCTCTTCTTCTGTACAGACCTCCTTCGACAATAAACACATAACGAAAATCCACCATTAACCAGAACCTGTTGTTAAATACAAACAGCTTTTTAAAAACTATACCACCATCCCATCAACGACACAATTTCCCTGACCCACTGGCGACATTGTCCCGGTGGCGCGTCCCGGTGTTGACAGTGTTCAGTGTACCAGTTTCTAATTTCTAGTTGTTTCCAGCGCTAGGCAACGTTCTATTAACTGATTAGTCTGTATTATTGTGGTTACAATGTAACGGTCTTATGAGGTCTCATTCAACTAGCCGGCCCTTTTCAGAACATTATCACCAAACTGACCTTTATATGCTGGCACTGAGGGTTGTCGTCCTCAGTGGTTTTTTTACGTCCCAAATTGAGACGGGACCGACATTAACATGATCTCCAAGTCAGGATACCCAGTCCCCGATGTTGAGAGCCAGATTTTACACCAAATATCATGCCTGCCCGGTCCGGGGTTTGAACTGAGAGCGCTGCCATGCCAGGCGGATGTGCTAAACCACTACATTACCCGCTCTCGCTATATATCACAGTTTAGGAGAAAAATCTATTTTAAAGAGCAAAATCGGGCCCATTAGCTGACTGGAATGTTAGTGAAACGGGCCCTTGGTAGTTTTCTTGGAATAGGTTGCGGAAGCGACTCGTGCACCGTCCTGATTGAGGCCAGTTCGGTTTATTGGTTTGCCCAAGCTGCACCCCGCCTCGCACGACACCCGCGCGCTTGATATATCGGCCCCGCTCAAAGCCGCCTAATCTCGTCTATTCCGGTCAACTCAGACCTATTCGTTTTCCAAACGCTGCAACTAATGTCTGTTTCGCAATTTTTCAGAAGGTCATGTCGATGCATCCTTGCGTCAGCGTTGGCAGGATAATTTATTAGTTTAAATATATTGATTTTTTTAGTTTGTTTGTTCGCATTCCATGGCTGACTGAGTGAATTATAATAAATATAAATAGTTCTTCCTCCCTTAATAGGCCTGTAAGTCTCAATTTAGTTACCGGAGTTGGCCCCGGTTCAACATTTTCTAATTAAATAAAGTAGGCTTTATTGTTAAAATTGAGACTCTACTGATCTTGTAAATATATTTTAGTTTTTACTTACGGTAGTTACGCCGTAGGCTTAGCCTTAGCTCTGGGTTTAACATTCTTTACTATTTATTATCTATATGATATAAAATGATATGGTTTTGGTCTATTATTTTCTACTAAATATGATAATAATCTAACATAATTATGTCACCATTATTCCTATTTGGTGTTTTCTGCTTGTCTTGTTCTGTTGTTGTAAGGGACATCGATTTTGTTTTATGCAAACCATTGAGATATAATCATTTTAATGTGCTTTTTCCTAATCACACTAAAATTCATCATTCTATTTCAATTTTGCATAGTCTGCCATGTCTTCATGTTTGTTATAATAGAAAGTTACTGCCAATCCCCCGCTCTACGCCTACATTGAAATTAGCAATAATTTTATTACTAGCAGGAGATGTAAGTCTCAATCCTGGGCCATCTGTTAGACGACACATTCGGGTGGCCACTACAAATGTTCGATCTGTACGAGATAAGACAGCCTCACTTTGTGATTTATTAATTTCAAAGAAAATAAACATTCTAGCTGTAACTGAGACCTGGCTTAGACCACATGATACACATGCATGCATTGCTGACGTTTCCCCTTCTGGTTACACCTTTCACCATCGACCACGTTTAGTCGGCCGTGGAGGTGGTGTTGGCTTTTTTATATCACAGCAGTTCAAAGTTAAATTACATTCTAACCCTGAATACTCTAGTTTTGAGTCCATCTTTGCTGACATTTCAGATTCTTCTTTCTCCGCACACTTTGTTTGTATCTATCGCCCTCCAGGACATCCTGCCAATTTCTTTGAAGACTTTCAGGATATGTTGGAAAATCTGGCAGTCATTCACTCAGAATTTTACATTCTTGGTGATTTTAATCTACATTTGGATATACCTTCTTCAACTACAACTACGTTTGATGATATTCTGGCATCATTTGATTTGAAACAACATGTTACCTTTTCGACACATATACATGGCCATTGGCTTGACCTCTTGATAACCCGTTCAACTTGTAATAATATCCAAGCACCTACTGTTTCAGATGGGTTATCAGACCACCATACTGTCATTGCCAATATTAATGGTTCTATAGCCCCTTTACAATCGAAACACAATGTGTCTTACAGAGCCATTCATAGGATTGACATTACAGCTTTAATGGCTGATATCCTTATATCTGACCTTATCACAGATCCAAAAAAACATCTATCTGACTTATATAAACAGTACTGTCAAGTACTCAATGCACTACTTGACAAACATGCACCTATAAAATCCAAATGGGTGTCAGAAAGGCCACCGGCTCCATGGATGACTTCTGAAATTATACTATCTAAAAGGCGTCGTCGTTATTTAGAGCGTGTATGGCGCAAATCACGCTCGCCATTAGATAGATCGCGTTATTCTAAGCAATGTCACCTCTGTAACAGACAAATGGCTAAAGCTAAATCAGATTATTTTACAGATATGGTCATAAATAAGTCTGATAATCCGCGTCAGTTATGGAACTGCATCAATAACATTCTACACAGACGGCCTACTCCATCGTTACCTGATCATATGTCAATTAAGTCTCTATGTGATTCGTTCTCTAGTCACTTCAAGAATAAAATCAGTATCATTCGTTCTGCTTTCCCACATCATAATATAAGTAATGTCAGTGTGGACTTTCCACAAGTAAATTCTCAACTTGTATCATTTGAACCTGCAACAGTTGATGAAGTTAGGAAAATAATTATGTCCTCCCCAAATAAATCTTGTGCACTTGATCCATTTCCAACAATGCTGCTAAAAGCATGTCTCGATACACTAATTGGACCTATAACAAATATTATAAATGCATCACTTTGCTCTGGCTGTTTTCCTGATGATTTTAAATACGCCCATCTCACACCACTTCTTAAGAAGTCATCTCTGCCTAAGCAAGACCTAAACAGTTATAGACCTATTTCTAATCTCAGCTTCATTTCCAAAATACTAGAAAAGGTTGTAGCAAGTCGTCTAAGGTCTCACATTAGCACAAATGTGTTAACTAATGTGTCACAATCAGCATATAAGCAGTTTCATTCAACAGAGACTGCCCTTTTAAAGGTTCATAATGACATTACCTTGAACATTAATAATGGTAAAGTGACTGCACTTACCTTACTAGATCTCTCTGCCGCGTTTGACACGATTGATCACAGCATTCTCATTGAACGCCTATTAAAGTGGTACGGCATATCTGGCACAGCTCTAAGCTGGTTTTCTTCGTATCTAACTGATAGATACCAAACTATAAAGATTGGGAACTGCTTTTCAGCTGCACTGCCGGCTTTATTTGGTGTTCCCCAGGGTTCTGTTCTTGGGCCTTTGCTTTTTACTCTTTACACCACGCCACTAAGCTCTGTTATACAAAAACATAACTTAGATCATCATCTTTATGCTGATGACACTCAGATTTACATTTCGTTGGCTACCCCGGATACAAATCGCTCCCTTAACCAACTTAGTGATTGCCTTCAAGATATCTTCCATTGGATGACTGACAGCAAGTTGAAATTAAATGCAAATAAAACTGAATTGATCATTATTGGTACTCGAATGCAGCGTTGTAAACTGGATGGTTTTTTCCCTACGCGTATTTTGAATCAGTACATCACGCCAGCAACCTCGGTGCGTAATCTAGGAGTAATCTTTGATAGAAACTTCAATTTCCGACAACATATATCTCAAACATGTCGCTGCTGTTTTTATCATATTCGTGATCTTCGCCGTATTCGCCGGTATATGTCATTTTCTGTTGCTAAGACTATTGCAACAGCGCTTGTTAGCAGCAGAATTGACTATTGCAATTCCCTCCTTTATAATATCGCTAGCAAGGATATCACAAAACTTCAGCGTGTCCAAAATTGTCTAGCAAGAGTAGTTACAAGATCTCCTCGTTTTTCTCGCTCTGTGCCACTTTTGAAGTCTTTACATTGGCTTCCTGTACGATATCGTATAATTTTTAAGATCTGTACCATTACATATCAGGCACTGTCCAATAAGCAACCATCTTATTTGCATTTATTGCTTACTCCTGTAAGAAAATCTATCCAGCTTCGATCATCTAGTTCTGACCTACTTTTTGTTCCTAGAGCCAACACTAACATTGGAACTAGGGCTTTTTCTGTTGCTGCACCAACTCTTTGGAATATGCTTCCTCTTAGTGTTAGATCAGTTGAAAATATTACAAAATTCCGTCGTCATTTAAAAACGTATCTTTACAACCTTGCTTATCCACCTTAGCTCCCTAGCGCCTTGACCCATCTGTTGACAACTGGAAAACTACTTATGGACTTTGAGATTGACCAACCCTTTTGTTTTGATGCGCCTCTGAGCTTGGTTTCCAAGGATTTAGGCGCAATAGAAGTTATCTTATTATTATTATTATTATTATTATTATTATGTATCAAAAACAATTCAACACCGAATTGGTTCGGGTTCTTGTTAGAGACGAATGTTACAACTCATTTTGTAATAATCGACCCATTTTGTCAAAACAGGCCCATTTAAAAATAAAAACAGGCCCATTTTGTAATAAACCGATGTAATAATGTAATAACATTATGTAATAATATTGAGGCCCAATTTGTAATAATTTCAGGTGTGCACATTTTGTAAAGAACATGCAGGCCCATTTTGTAATAACAATGACTGACCATCAACTAATGTCAAAAGAGACTTGAACGTATTGACTACAACACGTACATCCTACATATGCGCTCACACGCATGCACGCACGCACGCACGCTCACACACGCGCGCGCACGGGCGTGCACGCACACACACAATATGGAGATGATGACGAAGATGAAGAAGAATATAGGCGAGCAGTAGAAAACAATTCAATATCTCAAGGAGGAATCCAAATATCAGGATCTGATTGACATACGTGGACACTATGGACATCATCAGAACCTTTCGCTACAATTATACATTGGCTAACCATCTATGATCATACAAGCTATGCCCTCCCGATGGAGAACAGCCTCTCTGACAGATGTCAAACACTCCGAGAAGACAGCACCAGAGGCTCGTGCAGTATTCATTAAAGGATACGTTGTTATGAAGGAAACCAAATGGTGCTTCAACAAAATGCCTCCTGATCAGGCAACTGAGCCCATTACTAGCACATGCAGGATGCATAATGGTAAAGAAAACGATCGAGCCAGTTCGCCGAACCGCTCTGTATTTTAAGTGGCAACCACAGATATCTACAATAGGGGATAGCCGCGTTCACACACGCATTCTGATACCTTCTTCCTCGTATCTGTGTCGATATGAGATGATATAGCTATATATTCACAATCTGCCTCTAACCAAATCTTTGCATGATGATTAGTGTGCGCATTATGACGTTGTAGGTGGAGGGTGGGATAGCACCGTCCTGACAGGATCGACTGTTTGCTACTCACGAGACAAGGAGCTGGTTGGGTCAGGAAATTTTTCAAGCTCGAAGTATTCACATGACCACAAAAGGTTTATGTTGAATTCCTGTTAGTGCGTGGAAACTGAGCAGATTATCATTTGCAGGTTGTGTACGTTTTTCGGATTTTTTCTTGAAGTTCCAAGGGTGTACGTACCAAGCCGTACCAAGATACTTGGCAGCAATACCTTTGGTGTTGAGTTCTTGTCACCTCCAAATATAACCAGCGGGACTGGGAATAGCTAAAGCTTCATGGTATTCACCATTTCCACTATTCGTCCAGTAGTGACATCGTTGACCTAGATTGCTTTAACAACTTTCTTTAAACTTTGGTAGTGTTTTTTTATTGTAGTTGCAAAGGTGTGTGAACGTTGCTTCCTCAGTGCGTCATGAAACCATGTAGTATCTTCAACCAGTTTTTGCTTCAAGGTGATAATAACCTACTATGTTTCTTGGTATTTAGCTGTTAGATGAGTTGACTATTGACCACGTCACTTGGAGCCGAGTATTTCGATGTCATAGGTACTAAAGGCATATCGTTACTCTGTGGGTCAATCCGGTTTCTGCTGTAGGCTCCTGTATGGAGTCAGCGACGATGTTGCTGACATACACACGCTTGACAGGCCACCAGTCTTGCGTTCGTGACCATCGCTCCCACCTGTAAGCCATTGTTTCCATATTCACCTTCAGTTCCTATGAACACACCATGAACTTTGTGACGAGCTTCTTTGGGTCATCAGCGTCACACTTCCATGCTTCATCCGTGGGGGATATCAGCAGAGCAATTGAACGTAGACTCTTCCTCGTCGTCTTCCATATTAAGGGGGGATCTTGAGTACTGTGACATTCGTAATTGTTCTGACCATGTGACGGAACATGTTTCCCTGGCTTGATCGTCCCTAGTAAGGCCAGTGATACCATTATGCATCTTGTATAATCTATACATCAATTCAGTTGGCTGATCAGCTGAAGTTTGGTTGAAGGGCCTTTTGGGTTTGTTCAAAACAAAGTTTCCTTTAATGAATACTGCATGAACATCTGGTGCTGTCTTCTCGGGATGTTTCACATCTGCCAGAGAGACTAGCAGAAGCGTATCGTCG
>OZ023206.1:37182696-37192195 GCA_963995525.1 Escarpia spicata
TGTGTCTGCTCGTTTTACGATCTGATTACTCGGCTGTTTTGTTCTGGAGGCCTAGCGTTATTTAGCAGCTTCTCATCATGTTGAGGAACCTCATCCAAGCGTCACCAGGCGCACTGCGGAATGCGCTCTGCTTGTAAAGTAGTTACGTCGTCTTCTGCACAAATCACGTAGCCACACATTAGGTCTGCAAATATGTTTACATCTCTAATAGATAACGAACAAAATACCAGGCAAGACGAATGTGAATGAACTCACGTCACTTCACAGCAGCAGCGCTCTAAGAAACTGATCTGTTTTTTTGCGTGAAAGTCTCGTAAATTTCCTTATTTCTTAAGCATCGTTCTTCAGCCGTCTGCGTCGTCACTCCCGCACATTACGTTGTTTCAGTCAGTTACAGTGTACATGTTGGTGCACAAACCATCGTACTAGCATACATTACTTATTACGTTCCTGGTATATCTACTGGTGTGTCTTATTTGTCTCCTTTTTGAGTTTCCCTGTTGTATTGTCATATCCTCTGTCTCTTCTCCCTTCTCCCTTCTCCCTTCTCCCTTCTCCCTTCTCCCTTCTCCCTTCTCCCCGTCTCTTCTTTCCTTCTCCTCTTCCTCCATCTCCAATGCCCAATGTTTCATTGTCCACTGTCCAACTTAAACTCCCCCAGTGTCCATTGCAGCCTTTCTGTTAAACCAATATTATAATATTGATATCCCTCTTGTCCGTACCAGTTTGGATCATTATGTTTCCTATTTATCTAACCTCGTCCCCTTAGGGATCATCTCAGAACGTCAATGTCCGATACCAGACGAAATTACTTTCATTTGGGGGAGGGGGAGTCGGAGGTAGTTTTGTCTGGACCAGGTGTCGGGCATCGATATTTACGTTTCGGACCGATACTGTTAATATATTGATTTCATCATATCAATGTTCAATAATTTTCGACTGAGTGGGAAGTTTAGGCGCTATGGCCAGATGGAAGTAATTTTCGACTGAGTGAGAGGTCTAGGCGCTATGGCCAGATGAAAGTAATTGTCGACTGAGTGGGAGGTCTAGGCGCTATGGCCAGATGAAAGTAATTTTCGACTGAGTGAGAGGTCTAGGCGCTATGGCCAGATGAAAGTAATTTTCGACTGAGTGAGAGGTCTAGGCGCTATGGCCAGATGAAAGTAATTTCGTTTGATATCGGACATCGACGTTCTGAGATGGTCCTAATAGGTATTCACTTCCTCTTCCCCGTCCATCACACGTGACCCCTTCCGGTCTCCTCCTTCTCTTCCCCTTCACCCGCACCAGTACATTTCTCTCCAGTCCTGCAATCGCAATGTATAACTTTGTCAAGAGTAAATAAATCGCCTCTGGTGGTGGCGATCTCTTTCACCACAGAAGTCTTCCCCATTTGAAGTGGTTTCAGTGGATCCAATAAGGCTATTGATCGTCATTCCCGCCTGTCCTCACTCCTTGGAGGCCTCCTTGAGCGAGTCATACATCAAAGATAGCTCGCCATGTCCCGGCGGTGTCCGCCATTCTGTCGATGCTGTCTTTCCGTCCGCAGAAACGACATGGCGAGGCCACCAATGCCTCCGTCCCAGCGTTTCTGTCGTGTTCAGCAGATTAGCCGATTTGTCGTAAAGCATGGTTCCCGGAAGCGTTGACGCTGGCTGCGATTAGGTGTGAGTGAATGACTGGCCTACGGCAAGAAGGAACGCGCCGAATAAATCGCGACATGAGTTTGACGCGGGTGTAAAGCCGTAACTTATTCTGCCGCTTGAATAGTTCGGTTGAATAATCCGATCACGTAAATCTCCCCCCCCCCCCCCCCCCCCCCCCCCCCAGAGTTAGCACGTGTCCGGCGACGCTCCCAGTAGAACACACGCAGCACAGCGGGCCACGTAGTTGTGATACAGGAGACGTTGGCTCATCCCAGGCCAGCTTTTTCGTTCACCCTGCATCGCACATGTCTTTGCGGATGTACACAAACAAAAGTGGGACCATTTATTCTGGTCTCCAGAAGAAGGAAAATATCCCAATCATGGAAATGAATCTAGCCTATGTTGGGCTTACAACGACAAAAGTCTTGATCTATAAAGCCCACGTGGTCGCTGCATTAGCTGTCGAAGAAGTTCTATGACCGTGCTGTCTAGGAGCATGCCGCCGCTAGACGTCAATATATTTACACGCTAACTTTGGGGCGTTGTGAATGTATCTTCACCCAGTCGCCAGTGTCCACTCGTTTCTTTCTGTGGTCATTCGCTTCATTGAACCATTGGCCTCTCGGCTCTCATCTACACTTGGCGATGTAGTTAAGAGAAAAAACAAGGGAAATTATTTTGAGTTTTGTTTCTATTTTTTTCATTTAGTTGTCAGTCTTTCTCTAGGTTGCGCCACTGGAGTACATTAAAATTAATATTTGCTGCGCGCAACGGCGCAACTACAGCAGACAACGACAGCAAAGATGAATTAATGGTCACGGGAAAGAGTTTAAGTTAAAAATACTATAATTGTGACAACTGCTGCCCTTGGTCTGTTACTCCACGGGTGGGTGTAAGCTAGTTATTATTTTTATTACTACTATTATTATAATTATCACCATAACCATCATCATCATTATTATAATTATCAATATGTATTTCCTTCTGTGCAATGACGTTTGCATGTGCAAGAGCGCGAGCCGGCAATGCTTGAGTCACAGGTCGACATCACAGATCGTTTTGAAACATGTTATTGTGGGCAGGCCAAATAATTTGGCAAGTGTGCAAGTTATAAACTCCCCGGCGTAGACCACAGACATCTGCTTACTGGATGAAGGCGATTTTTTATTCGATAGAACAGCTCTCCGTCTGTGTATCGTCACGTTTGTTTTATACGCCGATATTTATAACCGTCTGACACATAATGCTTCAAGTGTTCCCTTTCTGTGCTAGTGCGCACTACCATTTTTTAATGGTTTTCTTGGGAAAACCTATGTTGGAGGAAATGACAACTGGGTAGATGCATACACACAAGACACCGGCGAATCTTTGTAGCGTGTACAGAGGTGCCAATGCTATCGCTTTCGCGATAGAACTCACGCTTTTTCCAAGTTGCAAGAATGCTTTAGTGCTAAATATATCGCCAGACCGGTATTTCAAGTTGTGTTCAACTTTACTGTCTAACCAACAGTTCGCGTACAGAATGCTCCAACTTAAGTAAATAAATGCCATAAAAGTTAAAAAAAATTATCACGATGTGGTTCCCTTTTCCGCACGCTATAAGGTCATTAGCGGTCTAGTGACGTTGTCAGTGACGCAGGACAACTCAACGTGTCGACAATAGCGGTCTAGTGACGCCGTCAGTGACACTTACAGGACACCTCAGAGTTGACAGTAGCGGTGTAGTGGCGTTGTCAGTGACACTTACAGGACACCTCAGAGTTGACAGTAGCGGTCTAGTGACGTTGTCAGTGACACTTACAGGACACCTCAGAGTTGACAGTAGCGGTCTAGTGACGTTGTCAGTGACACTTACAGGACACCTCAGAGTTGACAGTAGCGGTCTGTAGTGACCTTGTGTGTGACACTTGCAGGACGATTCAGAGTCGACAGAAACGGTTATGTGACGTTGTCGGTGACACTTACAGGACAACTCAGAGTCGACAATAGCGGTCTAGTGACGTTGTCAGTGACACTTTTAGGACAACTCAGAGTTGACAGTAGCAGTCTAGTGGCGTTGTTTGTGACTCGCCGGTCGGGTTTGAATGAGGCTATGTCGTGCTGACGAGGAGACGATGACTTCCTCATTAGACCAAGGCCGTCTCCTGCCGTACGCGATATCTCTTTAAAATAAGATCAATTCTGTTTCACGCGACGAGGTGCGTAAAGGCAACGTAGACTACAATTTACGCGGGACGACGACAGAGCAATGTGGTCGCATGCTACGATATCAGCTCATATAAACTCATACGACTGCAGGTGTTCAAAAAATGCTCATAATATATAAAGAGTTTAAGTTCCATCCTCGGAAAGTATCTCAACATTTAACGTATAACATATAAATTAAACAAATGTCCCACTTATCAGTATGTGCAGTTTCAGCTAAACGTTTGAAGCAGTAAAGTTGTTTACTAGAGATCAGTAGAGCCATTATTTAAACACTCGAAGTACATGCGACAATGTTTAACCACAAAATCACCATATGACAAATGTTTTTTTAATCAACAATCGCTTGTTTTGTACATTAAAATCTCTTTGAACAGGTGTTATTATAAACAGCCAACATTGCGAAGTAGGTACAGCGAATCGTTACCGCTAGGCGCCAATGAAAGACAGAAGTGTGGCCCATGCGCACGAACATTAACGTTTGACGTAGATTTATGTAAATCGGTACAATTGACCTATTCCGTAAGTCGCTGTCACCTGCGTCACAATAACAATTATGTACGTAATATCTCTCACGCTCTGCCTTGCCAACAATGGCTATATAAGTAATATATGTTGATAATATTACTTGGGCGGCAATACATCTGACAAATCATTTCGTCCTGCATATTTTCCTTTTATTTCCTTTTCGTAAATATGACGTGCAAATAATTGGTAAAAGCAGTTGCAAAAAGAACACAGCAAATGTACCCGAGTGACCACTGTACGTGTGCCTAGACCTCTTAAAACTTATAACACGATACTTACAGCCAAGTGTGTCTCTGCCTAACATTTAAGTGTTTGTGTTTTTAACCCGGTGCTTGACGTTTAGGAAAAAGGTTGTTATGTAGCGATTAGATAAGAGTAGTTCGTATCATAAGTGACAATAAATGGAGTAGTTTAACCTAGATGAATGCTAACAGATGTAACAGTAGAGACTCACGGATGACGCAACAGCCCACTGTTCGACCACACACGTGGCGCTGCAACAATGTTGACTCTAGAGCAACCTCGCGAGCCAGGGGGCGCTGCGGTCTACATCAGTGTTAATGCCGCCAACGACTACCCGCGGCTTGCGAGGGAGCTTTAGAGCAGTCGTGATGCTGCGCCGCACCAACGCGAGTAGAACTCACACCAACACAGGCGATAGTAGCCACAACATAAACAGGGACAGCGGCAACTGTAACACCAACACATGCAGCAGATAGACGCAACAGTAGCGACATTAGCAAACAACAACACAAACAGTGATGGTAGTAACAACAATAACAGAGACAGTAGCAACAACAACACCAACATAGACAGTAGCAACAACAACAACAACACATACATTAGTAACAACAACACCAAAAGAGACAGTACTAACAACAACAAAGAGAGTAGCAACAACAACAGCGACAGTAGCAACACAACACCAACAGAGACGGTAGCAACAACAACACCAACATATACATTAGCAACAACAACACAACCGTAGACAATAGCAACAACTATGCCAACAGAGACTGTAGCAACAACAATACCAATATAGACGCAGCAACAACAACATAAACAGAGACAGTATTAACAACAACACCAACAGAGACAGTAGCAACAACAACACCAACATAGACTGTAGCAACAACAACAACACATACATTAGTAACAACAACACCAAAACAGACAGTACTCACAGCAACAAAGACAGTAGCAACAACACACCAACAGAGACAGTAGCAACACAACACCAACAGAGACGGTAGCAACAACAACACCAACAGAGGCAGTAGCGGTAGCAATACCAACATAAACAGTAGCAACAACAATACCAACATAGACCGTACCAACAACAATACCAACATAGACTGTAGCAACAAAAATACCAACATAGAATATCAACAACATCACCAAAAGAGACAGTAGTATGTACAATACCAACAGAGACAGTAGCAAGTACAATACCAGCAGAGGCAGTAGTGGGAATAACACAATCAGAGACATTTGTAACTACAACACCAAACAGACTGTAGTGGCAACAATACCAACATAGACAGTAGCAACAACAACACCAACAGTGGTTGTGATAAAACAAAAACACTAACAGAGTAAGTAGTAACAACAACACCAAACAGAAACAGTAGTATTGACAAAACCAACAGAGGCAGAAGCAACAACAACTTTTTAATCAAGATGTGAAACATGACAGAAACGAAACATGGCAATCCGGAAATGGTATATATATATCTTATCATGGGAAAATCTAATTTCCCAATTAAAGTGCTGTCCCATACAGGTGCTTAAGAGATGTGATTACGTTAGTCTAAATTTATGAGAGCGACGGTTAAATGTCGAGGTAAAAATTGATGAGCAACGCAGTAAAATGTCAAGAACAAATTCGATAATTCACAGAATTTATTGAAGCTTTTATCCAGAGTCACAGTGTGATTTCTGTAATGACAGTTGATTGGTTGGTCGTCAGAACAGATGGGTGGGGTCTACACAGTGTCATAGCAATGACGGGATAATTATGAATGACAACAATCCCCCCGACTACGGGCATTGGCAACAACCGCAACGACTACACTAACAGAGACAACACCAACAACAGCAATACCAGAGAGTGCAGCCACGAAACACCTACTGACGCTGTAGCAACGACACTGACAAAATAATCAGCGGCAACAACAACATAATCAGATTTAACGGCACTGGGAATAGTAACAACAACAACAACAACAATAAAAACAACAATAAAAACGACAGATACAACATCACAAACTGAGGCAGTAGCAACAACGACAATAGCAATAACAGCCACAATGACAACACCAAATGTAAGCAATAAGAGCAACAGAAACAAAATATACGTTTTTTATCCAAACTTCATCAGATGCAGCAGCAACGACAACAACAACATGTTATGTATACAGCGCCGCATTTTGCACCACGTTAAATCCAAGTTTTAAATATAACCTGTTTCTTCGCTGTACGTCAATAAACTGTATTCAAAGCGCGCTCACCGCCGTGGATAAAGCGTCAATTCGATTCCGTCTTCATTTCACGGTTCGCGGTGTCACAGAGCACCTCTTGTCACTCAGCCGATGTGCACTGTTCACTTGACTGGCCGCATCAAGGTATACTCCACCAGACACGTGACAATATCAGACCATCAACCCCACCAGCATGTTAGCACAGTGATCCTATCGATCTTACTAGCCTGTCAACATAGTTAACACATTAAGTTCACTAGCCTGTCATTATCGTTATCCAATCGATAGTAAAAGCCTGTCATTATAGTTAAAACATTAAGTTCATTAGCCTGTCATCATATTAAACGCAGTTTTAGCACAGTTTTTCCACTAGCTTGCACAGTTATCCAATTGATTTTACTAGCCTGCACAGTTATCTAATTGATTTTACTAGCCTGATAGTATAGTTAATATATTACGTTTACCACCCTGTCAGCATATTCAACATATTATTTTCATTAGGCTGCACAATTGACCTTAGCAGCCTGTCAGTATCGTAGAAACAATACCTTCACTAAGCTGTCATCATATTTAAACCATTGAGTTCACTAGCCTATGCGCGTAGATTGCCCATCGATTGTAATATACCCGGTCGACATAGTGAACCCACCCCACTGCACTCGACTACAACCGCCCGTCCACATAACAGATGACTACGACACAAATAGAGAATGTTAAAATGAAAGTACGCTTTAATCGGACGCACATTAAAGCAACTAAAGAAGAAAAACAATGTTGTAAATAGTAATTTCGTTTCCCAGCGAGGTACAGATAGCATGAATTTTGCAGAGAGCCACGATGTAATTACACGTTCCGTCACCCATGTATTAGCGCTGTTAAGTGGCTGATATAATTATGCGCAACTAAGAGGTCAGGCAGACAGAAACGTCAGATAAGGTGAGGTGTATGTGTCGCAGATGGCGGCAATCGCATTTGTATTATTGGATGTTCCGTGGCGATATGGCGGTGTTATGCTCAGCATATCACTTATTCACTCAGTGAACAGGTTTATCGCAGAGTTTAGTTTCACAAAATGCAGCGCAGCGTTTCAATTATTATTAATAATAAACTAAATGTAATGGGTCCACATTAATAATAAAAACTAAATGTAATGGGTCCACATTAATAATAAAAACTAAATGTACTGGTCCACATTAATAATAAAAACTAAATGTAATGCCACATTAATAATAAAAACTAAATGTACTGGGTCCACATTAATAATAAAAACTAAATGTAATGGATCCACATTAATAATAAAAACTAAATGTAATGGGTCCACATTAATAATAAAAAACTAAATGTAATGGGTCCACATTAACAATAAAAACTAAATGTAATGGGTCCACATTAATAATAAAAATTAAATGTAAATGGGTCCACATTAATAATAAAAACCAAATGTAATGGGTCCACATTAATAGTAAAAAACTAAATGTAATGGGTCCACATTAATCATGAAAAACTAAATGTAATGGGTCCACATTAATAATAAAAACTAAATGTAATGCCACATTAATAATAAAAACTCAATGTACTGGGTCCACATTAATAATAAAAACTAAATGTAATGCCACATTAATAATAAAAACTAAATGTACTGGGTCCACATTAATAATAAAAACTAAATGTAATGGATCCACATTAATAATAAAAACTAAATGTAATGGGTCCACATTAATAATAAAAAACTAAATGTAATGGGTCCACATTAACAATAAAAACTAAATGTAATGGGTCCACATTAATAGTAAAAAACTAAATGTAATGGGTCCACATTAATCATGAAAAACTAAATGTAATGCCACATTAATAATAAAAACTAAATGTACTGGGTCCACATTAACAATAAAAACTAAATGTAATGGGTCCACATTAATAATAAAAATTTAATGTAAATGGGTCCACATTAATAATAAAAACCAAATGTAATGGGTCCACATTAATAGTAAAAAACTAAATGTAATGGGTCCACATTAATCATGAAAAACTAAATGTAATGGGTCCACATTAATAATAAAAACTAAATGTAATGCCACATTAATAATAAAAACTAAATGTACTGGGTCCACATTAATAATAAAAACTAAATGTAATGGATCCACATTAATAATAAAAACTAAATGTAATGGGTCCACATTAATAATAAAAAACTAAATGTAATGGGTCCACATTAACAATAAAAACTAAATGTAATGGGTCCACATTAATAATAAAAATTAAATGTAAATGGGTCCACATTAATAATAAAAACCAAATGTAATGGGTCCACATTAATAATAAAAAACCTAAATGTAATGGGTCCACATTAATCATGAAAAACTAAATGTAATGGGTCCACATTAATAATAAAAATTGTACGTAAATGGGTCCACATTAATACTAAAAAGTAAATGTAATGGGTCCACATTAATAATAAAAAGTAAATGTAATGGGTCCACATTAATAATAAAAACTAAATGTAATGGGTCCACATTAATAATAAAAAACTAAATGTAATGGGTCCACATTAATAATAAAAACTAAATGAAATGGGTCCACATTAATAAAAACTAAATGTAATTGGTCCGCATTTGCGTTTTAGATGAAGGAACGGCCAGT
>OZ023206.1:37192395-37244975 GCA_963995525.1 Escarpia spicata
TGTATCAATCACGACCTTCAAGGTCACGCAGTACGGACGCACTAATTAATGAAACGGTTCTAAGACTGCATCGACACAATCATTAAAATAATAGTGACACAGTAGCAGCGTCATCCTACCTACATGGTTCCGTCAAAGTGAACGCCGACTACAAGTTTGTTTTGCATGGCGATTAGATCAGTTATCTAGTCATCAGATATATGGTTATTGTTGCAGGTAACTCTCGACTGCACAACGGTGGATTTGAGAAAGTTGAAGGAAGGTGAAAGAGGGAGAGAGGGAGAGGAGGAGAGAGGAGGAGAGAGGGAGAGAGGGAGAGAGGGAGAGAGGGAGAGAGGGAGAGAGGGAGAGAGAGGGAGAGAGGGAGAGAGGGAGAGAGGGAGAGAGGGAGAGAGAGAGAGAGAGAGAGGGAGAGAGGGAGAGAGGGAGAGAGAGAGAGGGAGTTACGTTTTTTCAACTAAAGGCCTACAACAATATTGCAGCGCTGGTCAATGCTTCAGCAAATTCACTCACTCAGAAATTCACAGTGGTAATATATAAACTGGAGATTAAGATATTAAGCACGACCGTGTGAACATGCTGGCTAATTAAACACACTGTGTGATAATTGAACTGTCGATCGCTATAATCGATTTGACGGTGTAGCGCCATCGACAGTAAAGCTTACATTTACTATGTATAATCGACCTGATTATATACACTGACCTTTCTGTAGTAACGGTATTTGACAAACTAAGTATTACCGAGTAATTTTATGTATTCATTGATCTAATTTCCAAGAATTGTCGACCATAAAAAGCGTCATTCACGGATTCGCCATTTTGGTGAATTCATGCGGAGGGTAGGGGCGTCAGACTTCGAACTTGGATGCTGAAATGGAAGTTACTCGTAAACGATTGCGCGCGAGACAGGGGCGTGAACGTTTTTTTGCAAGGCGCCGCGCTATAAATAGAACTTCATATACTCGACTGTTTTTGCTTTGGAATGTTTACAGTCTGAGTGCGCGCGCGTTTTGTTCAACAACTTGGCATGGACCGTCATATTTTCGTGGCAGGCACAGCGCATCCAGATGGCTCAGCGAGCCTGCGATAATGCCTGGTGATTACGTAGCCAGAGCGTCAAACTACAATGGTAACGCGATTGCGCATAACAACGGCCCATTGAACGGTGCAATAAAAACAAATGACACACTGTCGCTGGTCAGTCGAGACGTCGTCTGTTTGTAATCTAGCGTACTGTTGGATGTTTTTCGCATTATATTTGTCGTAATCATAGATCGTACAACCGAAGTGAGTTGTGTACGGGTGTGCACGTGTAACGCGGCATACCTAAAGTGGTTCGTAATTAGATGCTATTATCCACATGAACCAGCCAGCGACGGAGTAGACTTAGGTTAGCGACAGTGCGTGTCTTCCGTCCCCGCTAAGCGCACTCTCATCTGTACTGCGTAGACGGATGTCGTAAATGAGGAAGCTTTCTTCACCACGACGGCGAAAGTAACAAACAACGTTGATATATGAACAGCCGACAAGTTTAACTTCCATCCTTACTCCTAGGCCTCAACCCTTCTTCCGGGCTTATTAACATCGATGGA
This sequence comes from Escarpia spicata, assembly GCA_963995525.1. Classification (NCBI taxonomy): domain Eukaryota; kingdom Metazoa; phylum Annelida; class Polychaeta; order Sabellida; family Siboglinidae; genus Escarpia; species Escarpia spicata. The sequence continues at coordinate 37,193,990 of OZ023206.1, forward strand.
GACTATATATTGCCACTAATTATCTTCCTAACAGCATTTTGTAGCTGCCCCGGCATGATCCCTGATTCAACAAGATTGATTTAATAAGATTATCACCCAAGTTAACAAGTTCCAGACGACGCGTGGACAAGGGAGCTATTGACTTGTCGATAATCCAACATTTACTAATCTATGTTTCATCTGTCTTCTCCGATGTGTGTCAGTTTCGTGTTTCAACATTGACAGAGTTGACAAAAATAGAGGATGGTGTTTAGTTATTCTCTCGAGTCGATGTTTGCTCTGTCTGAGATGTATGTTTACATATCTACATCCTGTATTTTAATCAGTTGTCCTTCGTCCTGTGACACAATGCAGTTAGTTCACAATTTCGTGGAATTGAACTTATTTATGCAATTCAATTAACGACATTTAAAGCGATCTCGTTATGTTTGCCGTTTGCTTCCTTACTTGTCAATTAAATCCGTGGTGTGATAATAACCAGATTAAGTTTATATTATTGTTTCTTAAAGCGCATACTATGGATAGTTTGTGCACACGTGAGGAGGTTATCTGCTACTTTTGTTGTATGTTTTGTTCCTCGACATTGTCTCCATGGGTTGACACTGTCATCTATAGATGTGACCTCCTAGCAGACTAGCAGGTCACGACTAAGACTGTCTGTGTGTTCGTCATGTCCCTCGCGGTTGTGCGCATCGGCCACCACACGTGTGTCAAGTCGGTTTTTATCTCTAGCGTTGTATATTCAAAGTTTTTGTCTTCTCTATAATTACGCGTCAAGAGATAGACTCGTTCCGACATCGATCATCGGTGCTGGCTTGCCAGTACACGCGTCCCACTGAGAGAACCTTTTGAGCATGAGCGATGCTATCTAACGCTGTAGCCAAGTCGTAAACAACGTGACAGTCGCAGATAATCTGTGGACAATCGAGCCTGCTTCATATTGTCTTTATTTGGAAATCCGCGTACTCTTATCTTATAAAGGTCCATTTATAAAAACTGTCAAAAACTGTATATTTTTGGCAGGACCACGAAATATGTATTGATTTCATGTTCCTATTTGTTCTGCATCCAGGAAACAAGACTCAAAGCGTTTAGCCACTTCTTTTCTCGCTTTACTCTATCATCCCAAACTGACGTTCTGTCTGATGCGACGCCAGCGGTGACAACAAGTCATCGGATATCTCCCCGCCAGCAAGTTGATGCTGTTGGCGGAACAATCGAGTTCGGCAAGCAATAGCACACTGTATACCATTTACAGGCAAGGTTTACACATTGATGTAGGAGTTGTTTACAACTTCAGTTTCTATGTCTTACTTTACATTGAGATCATTGATCAGAAATGTTGTGATTTGAAATGTCCGTTCATTAGTTAGTTGCTATAAAACAGTTCGTTCTCTGTATGTTTGTGCACCCACATCTCCGTCAGTTTTGCATGTATCGGGCTGAAATGTTGCATGTGATCTAGCGGGCCCATTGAGATGGTTCGTAGATTTAGACATTTTCGAAATTCGTCCGGGGGGTGGAGAACTTGGGAACTCAATATTTCAAAAGTTGTACGTGGAGTTCCAGCCGCGGAATTTAATGTTTTTTTTATATTATCGTAAAGATAATTATGCCACCTACAAATATATACCTGGATGTATGCAGGACGTTTGAATAGTTTTAAGTTATTGACTTATGAAAATCCTCATCGCTTAATATGCACCAGGTCTACCTGTCGCTGGTTACGTAAGCATTTCGCTGCGTCAGCCCCGTGAGCGCGTGCTACTTCTGGCAAACAACACACTGCAACAATTCCGTGGAATTCCAGCGACGGAATTTAATGTTTTTCTATATCATTGTACAGAATTATTCCAAAACAAATTACAAATGTGTCACTGGGTGTATGCAGACAAATGTAATAGTTGTTATGTTATTAACACTACAAAATCCCTGACGCGTAACCCAGCTGTTTGTTGCTATTTACGTCTGTTGCACGGGTGAGCGCGTGCGATTTCTGGCTAAAGTTCCTCTTAACAACAATGTCAGTGACCAGTTACAATTTATTAATGCGGGTGACTGGAAACATGTGGGATAGGTTTGTGGTGCCTGGAACTCAAATGTTAGGCATTTGAGGTGTGGTCTATTTGCAGTGTTCATAGTTATAACAACAATACTTTTTTATATTTATGTGCAAATTATTTGAGGATGTATATGACTGCCTTTTTCCCCGGGCAACGTCGGGTAACTCAGCTAGTAAATTAAATATTGTTCTCAACGTAGCCCTTGTTGTTTCTGTTATGACGTCAACTCAATAATTACGGTTAACTGGTTCAAGGAAATCATGTCGCATAGTAGTAATTTGTAAGGCTTGGATTTTACAAATGCTACCACTGACTAGAAAGCTAGTAATACTCTGTATAACTACTCGTGAACAGTATAGCTGACATTGCAATGTCGTCCTCATTAAGGGATTCAACAGCATGTAGGGCGTTGAGACAACGGCCACAATAAATGCTAGCTCCGTAGCAATTAGACATGTCAATATTGCCACCGTCACTTCTCTTGTTGTGGAGCATTGTTATTACAACTCTTAGGAATAATTTGCAGCAATGTAGGGTTGTGCTCACAGCACACTGTTCAGTAATGACGTCGGGCTGTTGACAGCCACATAGGCAACTTTAACACCCTTGTACGTGTTGCAAGGAACGCATGTGTTACGCAGGTTCAATCATAATTAAAACATCAGATACTTGGTTCCCGAACCTGCTGCAAACCGTAATGTACATGTACTGGACAATATGACAGAACACGAGTACCGACGGCCGTGTGTGTGTGTGCGTGTGTGTGTGCGTGCGTGTGTGTGTGTGTGTGTGTGCGTGTGTGTGCGTGTGTGTGTGTGTGTGTGTGTGTGTGTGTGTGTGTGTGTGTGTGTGTGTGTGTGTGTGTGTGTGTGTGTGTGTGTGTGTGTGTGTGTGTGTGTGTGTGTGTGTGTGTGTGTGTGTGTGTGTGTGTGTGTGTGTGTGTGTGTGTGTGTGTGTGTGTGTGTGTGTGTGTGTGTGTGTGTGTGTGTGTTAGTGTGTGTGTGTGTGTGTTAGTGTGTGTGCGTGTGTGCGTGTGCGTGTGCGTGTGCGTGTGCGTGTCTATACAGGCACACGCCGAAAGAGAAAGATGCTGTCTTCTGTTGAAGGTGGCGATTGACGGCCAGCATGGTTGGATGTCGAACGGGTTTCACCTTTGACCTGCTATTGTGCGTCAACTGCACAACGTGGCCTTGCGCTAGACCTTTAAGCTTCCTCTCTCTTTAACTGTTATTGTGCTCTTGGATCGTTTTGTTACGTCGTTTCGCCCCCGTTTCTTCCGTCTGCCTGTTGCTCTTTCCTCTTTCCCTGTTCTCGTGTGGCTGTACTCACGGGCCACCTTTCGTTATTGCTATGAGGTATGGCCAGTACGAAAGATGCCTGACAGCTGATAGCAGGTATAACAAACTAAATGCGTATTTTCTTCTTACGATGGCTTTTGGTACATGGTGTGTTTAGACGCCGAACTGGTTAACCACGTCGGTTAAAGCTATTTACGCTGTAGAACTCAATGGTTGAGCCGGCGAGGACAGACCACGATATGGTCCACACTTCGGAATGTGTGTCACGCACATGTCTCATCTCAATGTCCTGAAATCGATTATGATAAATTTCAGCGGTCGTAATATTCTGAAGCTATTGTTAACGGAACTAGGAACGAAACACATACACCTTACCAGGTATATATTAAGGCTTATATAAACTTGTAGATAATGATTTTATTCTTTACTAATTAAGTTACTTTAAATGTAAGATTAAAAGTACGTTTATCATTACCCTGGAACATTTATATATTTGTTCCGCAACTGAAATTATTGACCTATATAGATTTATTTTAAAAAACATTTCCACAAATGTAAACACCTTACGGAATGTATGGAAGACACGTACGTTATTCCAACACACGCAAAAATGAATTTTTTTTGCGTTCAGAAACTACATTTAGAATAGGTTACGCTTATTAACTATGAAGCTTCCGGTAAACATTGGAAGGTGAGAATACATATTTCCTATGTTGTATTTCATACAGTCATGTTGTGGTGAATTGACTGCGGGCGTTCAATATGACAGCGCACTTAGGATCGACGTAAGTATCTCCTTCTTCTTGGTATGCCAGGTGTTCACGATGTGAAACATGGTGTATATCACTACAGAACCTGGGGATAGAACGCATGCATTAACTGTTGTACACTTGAGTTTAATCGTTAATTATTGTATGGATCGTAACATTTATATTGTTTCGTAAATCGAACATAACGACAGTGAGCGACAGCCGTCTATTATGCTTAATCGTTGCTGCCAAGGGCAAACTGTTGAATGTTTGTATACGGCAACCTGTCCCCGTGAAGCGATGTTACACATTTTTTAAACAAGCAAATTGCATTGAAGTTGTCAAATAAATTGGTCGAAATACCATAAGAAGCAGAACGGCGCAGTAGAGTAGAACACGTTTTCTGTTGATTAACAGAACCCGTTCAACGGTAAGTTTAGTGTACATATGTTAGGCAGTGCTGCACTGGGCAGTGCGTCGACTCGGAGGTAGGCACGTGACTTGAATAACGACCTGTCCAATTTAGTCAACTAAATGTCTCACCCGTTCACATGAATTGTGACATACTTCTTAATGTTTGGCTACACACCATGTATCACAATTTATATTTATTCGATATTATCCTGTCGTATGGTCATAAATAAATGCGGCTGAACAGTTTTGCATTAATAATAATAATGTCGATAAGTCTGTCTATTGACATGTGCGCGTACGTTGTGAAGAACATCAGCACTGTCTGCGGTCTTTAAAACGGCGCGTTCCTTTCATTCCAAACGAACCGCAGCGAAAGTGAAATGACACTATAGAGATACTGGCGAGACACCGTGTCAAGGGATCCTGGCAGTGAACAGGTGGCCTACAGTTACCAATCGTACCATGAGTGAGTCACCGTACACCAAACGCACTCACCCAGCCGGTGTAAGTCGGTCAATGAACCCAAGGTCCAGGCAGCGAGAAACATTCGGCTGCAGTCTTAACCACAGAGCATACATCGGCTAGCCATGCTGATGTTTACTCGACATTCAAAATATATGTTTAACTCAGGATTCTCAGAACGAGTCAGCCGCATGATATCTTGGACATATAGTTTGCGAATCTATGGATACACTCGATATTGAGTTTTTTTATACCTGCAAGTCCGACCATTGTTTGGGACGATTGACATGTACGATTCCACGCACTAAGAATAAATACTATTGTTTTCTTTTAGTTACCTCACGATAGGCATATTGCCGTTTCTATGGACAGTCAAACTACATTTGTTGTTACTGATCAGCGTAGACAACACGCGGAACACGCAATTGTTGCATGATTGCTAACACTCTCGTAAACAATATCAGACGGCGTATTAAAGCTTTAATTAATACGACCCAAATATAATAAAGTATTTGTTTAATGGTAACCCATGTGTGGTTTTCTACACCTGGAAAACTGTGTGTGACATTTTAGAAATGTACGCAGTCACAATATAAAATATCTATGTTTGCATTACAAAGGATAGTTGATGTGCACGACCAGTTGTTATGTACATAGAAATTGGCATGTACATGGCCAATGATAGAAGTACTCTTTGTAATATTGTTGATATGTATGCGGTCAATTCTAGGATTGCATTGGATAACATCGGTGTATACATGCGGCCAGTGTTATAGTATTGCACCACAAAGGAGAGTTGTGTACGTTTCACTGCTTAAGATGATCGACGTTTACGTATCTAATGCTACGGAGTTAAGTAAGTATACAAAGCATTTGTATGTTTGACCTATATGTGCAAGTTGGAAACAGTGAACATTTAGGAAAATTGTGTTTAGTTCAGTCAAATCCGAATCAAGTTTTATACAGTGTAAGTTACTGTGTTATTCTATAAAGTTACACAGTAACTCTCAATAGAGTTACACAGTAACTCTCTACAGAGTTACACCGTGTAATATTATTAAGGTTGACGCGGCCAACTCTGATGTACAGTTGGCGTATCCTAGTGTAATACTACATCCAGTCACAATCAGACAGCTGACACGTATTGACAAGAGCACTCTGACTTCATCCAGAGGCCGACATATCACATAAACCAACTGGGATTACATCGTGAATTTATCAAAACGACGACATATAATCGAGTTGTACCAGACGTCAGTCGTCGCCGCTGCGCACTACGGTGAAGTATTGGCCCGCGTCTCAAGGGCGCTTTTACGGGCCAACTACAGGCGTTATAAACGGATGTTCACCTTTTCTCTCCATATATCTGTGAGGTTAGCTTGGATCATGCAGTGTGTGTGTGTGTGTGTGTGTGTGTGTGTGTGTGTGTGTGTGTGTGTGTGTGTGTGTGTGTGTGTGTGTGTGTGTGTGTGTGTGTGTGTGTGTGTGTGTGTGTGTGTGTGTGTGTGTGTGTGTGTGTGTGTGTGTGTGTGTGTGTGTGTGTGTGGAGTGTGTGTTTGTGGTGTGTGTGTGTGTGTGTGTGTGTGTGTGTGTGTGTGTGTGTGTGTGTGTGTGTGTGTGTGTGTGTGTGTGTGTGTGTGTGTGTGTGTGTGTGTGTGTGTGTGTGTGTGTGTGTGTGTGTGTGTGTGTGTGTGTGTGTGTGTGTGTGTGTGTGTGTGTGTGTGTAGAGTGTGTGTTTGTGGTGTGTGTGTGTGTGTGTGTGTGTGTGTGTGTGTGTGTGTGTGTGTGTGTGTGTGTGTGTGTGTGTGTGTGTGTGTGTGTGTGTGTGTGTGTGTGTGTGTGTGTGTGTGGAGTGTGTGTTTGTGTGTGTGTGTGTGTGTGTGTGTGTGTGTGTGTGTGTGTGTGTGTGTGTGTGTGTGTGTGTGTGTGTGTGTGTGTGTGTGTGTGTGTGTGTGTGTGTGTGTGTGTGTGTGTGTGTGTGGAGTGTGTGTTTGTGGTGTGTGTGTGTGTGTGTGTGTGTGTGTGTGTGTGTGTGTGTGTGTGTGTGTGTGTGTGTGTGTGTGTGTGTGTGTGTGTGTGTGTGTGTGTGTGTGTGTGTGTGTGTGTGTGTGTGTGTGTGTGTGTGTGTGTGTGTGTGTGTGTGTGTGTGTGTGTGTGTGTGTGTGTGTGTGTGTGTGATTTGACTAGCTCCTTTCCTTTTATGGCGTTATCTTTTTTCCGATCGTACATTACACATTTACCACTTTAATTTTTTTACAAACTAGAATGTAATAATATATATTGTACGGTTTCTCTATCGAATATTACAATGTATCATGTCTTTGGTACAAATAAATATTTCTTGTTTCTGATAATGCCGTGTTAGAAACATGAATTTATTTCATAGTCGATAAACATAACACAACGATGACGTTACACTGTGGAATCAGATGTGGAGCGCAGTAGCGCAGCGTTAAGAGCTTCGGACTCGGACTCTCGACTAAGAGAATCCTGTGCGGCGGTGTCAAACCTTGGGCAAGTTCGTTTACTCTACGTTGCTTCCGTTCACTCAGCTGTATGAATGAGTACCTAGCTATAGACAGTGGTGGATATTTGTGTACGAATCGTCTTCGCGGATTAATTGCGTGGCTGACTGCTTCCCAGAGAAGTGGATATGGTGTTCAATTGAACAGGTATGCCAGGGAGTAAAATGTAGAGGGCTTTGAGCAGTGCTGAGGACTGGGTACTGCGCTATATAAGAACTTACCTTTTTACTTTTTATAATAGCTCAGAATACGATAACATGCATAAATACCAAATGTTAAGGATCAAGTTTATTGAGCTCGTGAAACGGCTGTCAACTCTTGAATTAACCACACAACAGCCTCTTGTGCAAATTGACGGCTGCTCCCGGCTGCGTTATTAGTGAACACAATTTATTCAGACCTTGGGCGATGATTACATTTCTTCCTGACCGAACGAAACACGGTTAGTCGGACCTATCCCCAGGACGGGAGCGTGGAATCAGATGCCCCAACAATTCTAAATAATGATTGGGTTATCAGACGATACTTTAGGGACAACCAGCAGTAGCATTAATCATGCAGATGGCCATGGCTAATTGACAGCGGGTCGGGCATGCTTCGTGCACTCACACACCCGCCGGTGACAAGGTCTTCCGCGTCACTCGTCCTGCTAATGTTGTTGACAGACGCAGCATGCGTAATGAATTTAGGAGAAAATGTCTTGTTCAGCAACACGAACACAGATGTCCGACTGCATCATGGTCAGCAAAACGAACACAAATCTCCGACTGCAGCATGCTCTGCAACACGAACACAAATCTCCGACTGCAGCATGCTCAACAATATTAACACAACAACCCGTCTGCGACATTCTTAGCAGCAACACGAACATAGTTTTCCGGTTACTACAACGCGAACACAATGAATGTTCTACTTCGTAGCGAACGGCACACACATGAAACAATGTGGGCTGAAATGATTCTACAAGAACAAAGGTAATGACAGTGTTGTTAACCTATTAACTCAGCAATGCACTTGTTGTGTCATGGATCCAGTCAGCAACAGAGGAGGAGACTTTCGCGTCTTACCCATTCGATGTTTTGCTTCTGACCATCAATCAGAAATTAGAACTCGTTTACTTCCAGAAGACTGCAAGCAGACGCCAGCATAGGTGCTACCATGCATACAAAGACAAACCTCACAAACAAAGGCCACCCTCGAGGATTATAAACATTCATCCTCAAGGTGATATGATAATTGTATATGCATCGACACATTCGACTACTGGGTCTATATTATAACCATTCAGTGACTTTATCTGTTCAACTTATTTTTTCTTAATACCACCAGAGGATTAGTTCCAGATCTTGATTGGTTCCAGATCAGCATTTGACTATTTGCTCCAGATTATAATACAATTCTGGTACTCATTCACTCACTCACTTATGTCGGCAACTGGTGTCGAAAGTTGCTTGCTCACTCACTCGCTCGCTCGCTCGCTCACTCACTCACTCACTCACTCACTCACTCACTCACTCACTCACTCACTCACTCACTCACTCACTCACTCACTCACTCACTCACTCACTCACTCACTCACTCACTCACTCACTCACTCACTCACTCACTCACTCACTCAGTAACCACTCACTCTCTCAATCACTAACTTGCGTACTCACGAACACACACACACTCATTGACTTATTTGCTCACTCAATCACTCATTCACTCATTCACTCACTCACTCACTCACTCACTTATTGACTCACTCACTCACTCACTCACTCACTCACTCACTCAGTCAGTCAGTCAGTCACTCACTCACTCACTCAGTCACTCGCTGTGTGTCAGCCGTGGTGTAATGTACAAAACCGAAATAAAAAACCATGTTGACTCTTATAGTGCCAACTAACCTTTCCTGTCAAGCGTTAGTGAACTGCGTCAGGTGCCGCACGTCACGTCCTTGGCTTGTTTCGTAACTTTCGATTGGCTACAACTGAAGGAGTGGAAAGCAGGGGAAAGTAGGGGATGTGATGGACAGCATGTCCCCTCAGTTCCGGCGGCGAAAGATCCGGCGGCATAAGGCAATGGGAGACCTCTGCTGTATCTTGCCCAAAGACAAGCATGACCCACAAAACCACAGAACATAGTTAGATGGACAGGGGCAGGACTGATGACATAAAATATTTACACAATCAATTACTCAGGAGGCGATAACACGAAAGAGGAGTTGGAATTATGTTAGATGAAGAAAGAGCCAAATGCTTACTAGGATACTGGACCATTGGATCGTATCCTTTTGGTGAAACTCAGTGGCAAACAATTTAACATTCACATCATACCAGCGTTTGCACCAACCGCAGTCAAATCTGACGACGAGCACATTTTATAAGATTTTGAATTAGCAAATTCGCATTGCAAGTCACATAGGAGACTTTAATGCTAAATTTGGTGGGGAAAGATGTAAAGACATAGTTGGACCACATGGCCTGGGGAGCAGAAATGAGATAGGAGATATAATAATAGAATGGGCAAAATATCTTGACATGATTGTAGGAAACACTTGGTTCCAAAACAACAACACCCAAGAAGATTTTGGCGAAGTCCAGGAGACCGCGCACGAAATCAAATTGATTACATCTTAGACATTAAAAGGTTTAGAAATGCCCTACTGGTGGCAAAGACCTTTCCTGGGGCAGACTGCAATTCCGACCATGTGCCAGTGCGAGCCACGTTCCGACTGAAACTGAAGAAAAGGAAAAGAGCAACAAGGAACATTAAACTGGACATGAGTGTACTAAAATCAGATTCAGCGGTCAAAGAGAAATTCAACGTAGCAGTTCAAAACAGATTCAATGTTCTGAATGACATTCAAGATGTGGACGACCAATGGGAACAAATGAAAGAATCAATCACACAGGCTGCAAAAGAAACTATTCCTGACGATATTCTAAAGTTGATGGATGTAAGGATGAAAATTAAGTGATGCGTATGTAACAATAGACAAAAATATAACGACCAAATGTAATCCAGCAAAAGAGAAGTGGCTTAACGAACAATGCAAAGATATTTAACAGAAGCATAAGCATGACACCAAATCCATGCAATTAAGAAGAACTTTGATGATCCTCCAATATGAAAGGATGAGGTTCGAAAAGTCATCAGGTCAATGAAAAAGGGAAAAGCTGCTGGACCAGATAATATTACTATTTAAATGATTTTGTGTTTAGATGAATTTTGTATTGATTTAGTAACATACTTCTTGGACAAAATATATGACAGCGGAAGAAACCCAACTGATTTATCAAGATCCATTTTTGTAGCAATACCAAAGAAACCAGGCGCAATTGAAGGTGAACTACACCGTGCAATTAGTCTCACGAGTCACATCACTAAGATGTTGGTTATAATTATTATGGCCAGGATGAGAAACAAAATTAAGCCGGACATTGCTGAAGAACAATGTGGATTTGTAGATGATAAAGGTACAAGTAATGCAATATACATCCTACGAACACTGACTCAGGGAGCATTGGAAGTGCAGAAAGATCTGTATGTAGGTTTTATTGATTATACAAAGGCATTCGACAGTGTTCATGAAGAAATCATATCAATGCTGGAGAGTTTGAACATTGATGGGAAAGATCTGAGAGTTGTGAGAAATCTGTACTGGGAACAAACAGCAGCAATACGAATAGAAAATGACATCAGTAAATTTCAAGAAATACAACGTGGTGTAAGACAAGGGTGTGTACTATCCACCGATCTCTTTTCATTATACAGTGAGATCATCTTACGTACATTAGAAGATATGCCAGGTATTCAAGTAGGGGGGTACAGCATGAATCATTTATGATATGCAGATGACACGGTACTGATTGCTGAGAATGAAATATATCTACAATATATGCTAGATACGAGATAAGGGAAAGTGAGAAAAATCTGTACTTGAAAAAAATAAAACAGAAACCATGGTCATCTCCAAAAAATCACACTCCAACATGCAACATAATAGTATATGGCACTGTATTGAAGCAAGTCCAAACGTTTACTGGGATCACTAATATCATCCGACGGTCGATGCAAAGATGAGATCAAGAGACGAATTGCACAGGCCAAAGCCACTTTTCACAACATGAAAAACATGCTGACAAACAAAAATATATCACTTGAAGTGAGAAAGCGTGTACAGCAATGCTATATAGAGCCCATATTGCTATATGGATGTGAATCCTGGACAATAACCACAAATTCACAAAATCCATAGAAGCCACTGAAATGTGGTTGTTAAAAAGAATGCTGCCAGTGCCATGAACTGCAAAGCAAAGCAATGAAGTCATCATTAGGACAGCCAAATCAAAATGAAAGACTATAAACAAAATTAGAACACAACAAGCACGATTTATAGGCCATATCGTGAGAAAGACAAATTATTCCTTCCATATTACCATTTGTTGACTTCTTTCAGATCACCATTCGATGATTACTTCCACATCATCACTCAATGACTTGCTTCAGATCACCATTCGATGATTACTTCCACATCATCACTCAATGACTTGCTTCAGATCACCATTCGATGACGTCTTCCATATTACCATCCGATGAGTTCTTCTAAATCACCATTCGATGTCTTAATCTGGATCACCATTCCACGTATCCCTGCTGTGTTCTTCGCAACTAGATTCGACGCGATGTTGCCCCAAACAAACCTCGTTTCTGTTGATACTGTCGCGACAGCAACACACGGCGACAACACAAATATGCAGATAGTCATCGACCTGAGTCATATCACGATGACCTGTTGTATCGTGATGACCTGAATCAGATACACGATGACCTGTTGTATCGTGATGACCTGAATCAGATACACGTGAAACAACACACGTCGTTTGGAATATGCCGTCAATTAACGCAATGTCAATTCAGTTGACTTGGCATGAAAGGAACATTTGGACTGATTTACGTATGAGCGTATCTAAATCGTACACATTTGAATGTAAATAACCAGTAATTAGTCAACCACCTGCGACGCAGTCAATCAAATGATCTTACATCGATAATAATATTACCTTCCGCCGGGTTGGATAGGTATATACGATACAAAAGTTATACTCGTAGTGCACGTCTATTTAAAGTATCTCTTTAGATTCTGATAACATTTTGTCTAAGTCGACCAGTGTGACTACAAACAACATACACACATATACATACATACATACATACATACATACATACATACATACATACATACATACATACATACATACATACAAAACATGCATACATACAAAACATGCATGCATACATACATACATACATACATACATACATACATACATACATACATACATACATACATACATACATACATACATACATTCATACATACATACATACATGTACATACATACATACATACATGTACATACATACATACATACATACATAATACATACATACATACATGTACATACATACATACATGTACATACATACGTACATGTACATACATACATACATACATACATACATACATACATGGTCATTTCTCACGAAACGTCGTCAAGTAGGGTTCTGAGGAGGGCAAAATATAGATGGCTTCATATAACTTCATACTTCCTTTCATGCGATGAATACATATTGAGGAAGTCAGTAAAGAATGGGGAACTCTTAACTCCTAAAACGCACCCTTTTAGAGTTTGACAAAACAGTAAGTACGCACGGCCTGTAACCGTACGAATGCTAGTAACTTTACACTGCTGCTACAAGTGTGGATGATATAAATATGTCTCTTTTTTATTGTCGAGATGAAACGCATTTTTGTTTGGGAATCAATGCAAAACATGATGTTACTATAGTATCATTGCAATGAAAATTAATTTACATTTTATTCTGCATTTATGTAACAACAACAAAATGTATATACTTTCCAACAATACATGTATTTTGTGCAAAGCCATTTTTAATTATCAATCAGGGTATATATTAGAAATGCGTTCGTACACATTTTAAATCAAAGTTAGTCTATACAGTGTGAAAGTGTGGACAATCTCCGTTTAAACAGGAAACATGTCCATTAACTTCAAAATGTTCTGGGGAAGTAGAAACCTTCATCGCAGTTACCTTTAAGTCTCTTATGCAGTGATCGTCGAGGCTCCAGGTCCGTTTGCTTATTCACAGTACTAAGCTGTGCTTGCTGCCACCCTTCACACCTTGGGTGAAACACACCACCCCTCTCGTAGCAGCACGACTTGAAACATGATGTGCTCCGTATCACCATGCTGGAGTCAACTGGAACTATAGCAAGTGCTGACATAATGCTCTTATGGCGGGCACACTCCAGCCTTCTACCTCATCATGCTGGGGCCAACTGGAACTATAGTAAGTGCTGACATAATGCTCTTATGGCGGGCACACTCCAGCCTTCCACCTCATCATGCTGGGGCCAACTGGAACTATAGCAAGTGCTGACATAATGCTCTTATGGCGGGCACACTCCAGCCTTCCACCTCATCATGCTGGGGCCAACTGGAACTATAGCAAGTGCTGACATAATGCTCTTATGGCGGGCACACTCCAGCCTTCCACCTCATCATGCTGGGGCCAACTGGAACTATAGCAAGTGCTGACATAATGCTCTTATGGCGGGCACACTCCAGCCTTCTACCTCATCATGCTGGGGCCAACTGGAACTATAGTAAGTGCTGACATAATGCTCTTATGGCGGGCACACTCCAGCCTTCCACCTCATCATGCTGGGGCCAACTGGAACTATAGCAAGTGCTGACATAATGCTCTTATGGCGGGCACACTCCAGCCTTCCACCTCATCATGCTGGGGCCAACTGGAACTATAGCAAGTGCTGACATAATGCTCTTATGGCGGGCACACTCCAGCCTTCCACCTCATCATGCTGGGGCCAACTGGAACTATAGCAAGTGCTGACATAATGCTCTTATGGCGGGCAAACTCCAGCCTTCCACCTCATCATGCTGGGGCCAACTGGAACTATAGCAAGTGCTGACATAATGCTCTTATGGCGGGCACACTCCAGCCTTCCACCTCATCATGCTGGGGCCAACTGGAAATATAGCAAGTGCTGACATAATGCTCTTATGGCGGGCACACTCCAGCCTTCCACCTCATCATGCTGGGGCCAACTGGAACTATAGCAAGTGCTGACATAATGCTCTTATGGCGGGCACACTCCAGCCTTCCACCTCATCATGCTGGGGCCAACTGGAACTATAGCAAGTGCTGACATAATGCTCTTATGGCGGGCAAACTCCAGCCTTCCACCTCATCATGCTGGGGCTAACTGGAACTATAGCAAGTGCTGACATAATGCTTTTATGGCGGGCACACTCCAGCCTTCCACCTCATCATGCTGGGGCTAACTGGAACTATAGCAAGTGCTGACATAATGCTCTTATGGCGGGCACACTCCAGCCTTTCACCTCATCCTTACAACTGCCGATCACTCTCTCGTTGACCTCCAGGACTATCACAGAACCGTCGCCTTCTCTCACCGCCTCGCAGAACTCTCTGCTGCATGTTATTACCTTACCGGTTTGTATGCGGTTATCTGCCTTTTTTATGACTCCACCTACTCCGTCACATAGCCCTTTAACAAGATTTAACATGATTGCCACCCAGAGAATTAACTCTAGGTGGCAGGTGGACAAGGAAGCCCTTTGGCTTATCGAGAGTCCAACCCTTTTATCTACGTGTATCCCGCCCTTCTGAGGTATGTGTCGATTTTATTTTAAAACATATTCACGCTGCTAGCACCCACACAATCAGCAGATAATCTGTTCCATTCATTTACAGTCCTTTGTGAAAATGAGAACTTTTTTTATATCTAATCTACACTGCTCCTTTGCTAATGTAACTTCATGTCCTCTGGTCCTTCTATCGTTCTTAACTGAGAAAACAATATTTCTATCAAAATGTTCATAACCATTCAGTATTTTAAACACTTCTATCTGATCTCCTCTCAATCTCCTGGTCTCTAGTGTTGTAAAACCACATCCTTTTAGGCGAATTTCATAACTAAGATCCCTCAGTTTTTGTATCATTTTAGTCGCTCTCCTCTGTATTCTTTTTAGCATATCTATGTCCTTCCTACGATATGGCCTCCACGCTTGTATACATAATTCTAAATGAGGCCTCACAGTTGTTTTGTACAGCGGTATTATTAGTTTTGTTTCCTTATAAGCCATATTTCGCCTAATTAATCCAAGGATTTGATTTCCCTTTGAAGCTGCAATTCCGCACTGTTCTGAAACCTTCACATCAGCACTAATGGTTAACCCCAAGTCCTTTTCTTTTACAATTAGTACTTAGTACAGAACCCCCCGCCCCCCCATTGTATATTATACATCTTCGCTCCAATGTTCTGTATGGAGGCATTTACATTTCCCAAAATTGAACAGTATTTGCCACTTTTCAGACCATTTGATCAACCTGTCAAGATCATCTGGTAAATGCTGTCTCTCTCCATCACTTTTAATCCTTCTAAACATTTTTGTATCATCCGCAAATTTCAACACCTTGCTTGTTATATCATCATCCAAATCGTTGATATATATTAAGAATAATATAGGTCCTAGTATTGATCCGTGTGGTACCCCACTCAATACCGATTTCCAGTTTGAAGCCTCCCCATCAACTACTACACGTTGTCTTCTGTCAATCAGCCATTTTTCTATCTAGTTTGTTACACCATTTCCTAATCTTTGAAGTGGTACTTTGTCGAAAGCTTTTTGAAAACCTAAGTAGAAGATATCTACTGGTGATCCCTTATCAATCCACTTAGTGATGTCTCCCAAAAAACATAACACATTTGTTAAGCATGACCTCGCTTTTAAAAACCCATGTTGAGATTGGTTTATCAAGTTATGTTTAACAAGAAAATCCACCATGTGATCTTTAATTAGTCTTTCTAATAATTTGCAAATCACTGATGTTAAACTCACTGGTCTATTGTTATCTGACTTGTTTCTCGAACCTTTTTTAAATAACGGTATAATGTTTGCCTCTTTCCACTCTAAAGGAATCACTCCCTCTTCCAAATGACAAATTGAAAACTGTAACAAGCGGTACGCTAATTTGTTCTACAATTTCCAATAGTAGTTTGGGCGGAATCCCATCCACTCCAGGTGATTTATTATCCTTCATAGCCCTTATTTTCTTAGCTACCATTTCCGGGGTTACAACTAACTGTCCTAAATAGTATGAATCTGCCCCCTTGAACTTAGCCTCTGGTACTGGCAGTGAACTAATATCTTCCCTGGTAAACGCTGAACTAAAATACTCATTCAGGTGTTCTGCCATTAAGAATCCCTCTTTTAAAATATTTCCAGCACTATCTTTTAGAGGACCGACCTTATCCTGAACTTTCTGGTTGCTTCGAACATACGGATAAAAACTCTAAACTAAAAAAATTGCTGTCATGTTTTATATTACTAGATAATTGTTGTTCATAGCTCCTCTTTGAATTTCTAATTTCAGCTGTAGCTTGGTTAAGTGCGTCTTTATAAATGTTGTAGTCTTCATTTCCAATACATCTATATGACTTCCACATCATTTGTTTATACTTAATTTGTCTAAAGGCTTCCTTCGATAAGTGTTTCTTTTTGGACTATTTCCCTTGTTTTTGAAGGGTACAAATGTATCGACTATGCACTTAATTTCACTCTTTACGATATTCCAGCATTCTGTTGCTGTCTTATTCTTCAGGGTGTTATTCCAGTCTATCTTTACTAAATATTTCCTCATGGCCTTATACTTTCCTTTGTGGAAATTTCTCCTATACTGCTTTTTACTATTCCTCTCTGATTTGACTTTGATAGTAAAATGTATCTGGTTGTGATCTCTACTTCCCAGTGGCTCACATATCTTGACATTGTCAACTAATTCATTCTGTGAGGACAAAACTATGTCTAACACATTCTCACCTTTGATTGGTTCTAGCACATGTTGAGAAAGGAAAGTATCTTGTACTAAAACTAAAAACTTGTGGTCCTTACTCCCCATACTCTGTACAGATTTCCATTGTATATACCCATGGTTAAAATCCCCCATAGTAATACATTCCCGTTTGCTTACTTCTCTTGTAGCATTTTTCATTATCTTCTATGCTTATATTTGGACTTCGATAAACTAACCCAACTGTTAACGTTGAGTTTCCTGTAACTATGTTACACCAAACAGCTTCTTCGCAATCTACTTCTCTTTCTAATTTTATTTCATAAGCCTGGATAGATTCTATAATATATAAAGTAACTACACCTCCCCTTCTTCCTATTATATCTTTCCTAAATATTACATATCATGTCATTCCCAATTCGGCATCTGATATATTGGTGGTGGCCCATTATTCGGTTATACCTATTATGTGAGGGTCAATATCTTCTATCATAATGTTTAGTTCATTTCTTTTGTTTACTATACTCCTTGCATTTAAACAAACACATTTATATCCAGCTTCAGAAGAGTTTTCCAGACTGTTCTTTGCTGATTTATTTGTGCTGTCTTTATCTATGCCTCCAGTTCCAGGCTTCTCTGTGAGTCCCCCTGCGAATCTAGTTTAAATAGATGCAACCTGTCCCACTGTCAACAGATCACAGAAGGTTATCTGTTGCCCCCTTTCCACTAAGATGGAGGCCATCTCTCGTGTACATATCTTCCCTCTCAACAAAGTATCCCCATAAATTTATGAATCCCACCCCCTCATCTACTCAACTAATGCGTTGATTGCCATCCTCTTGCAGTTTCAATATGTTGTCCCCTTCCTCCCATTACTAGCAAAATTCCTGAGAGAATAATCTGTTCAACTCTTGTCTTCTTTAACTTCCTCACTAACTGTCTGTACTTATGTACTATCCCAGTTGCTCCCTCCCTGCACCTTCCAACACCCATGCACTGAAAGGTGAATTCCTCCTCCTTGGTTTCTGCCCATGACTGCCCACAGCCGGACAATGCAAAATCCACCCAGCTGTGGCAGTGATCGCACACCAAGTGTCGCTTTGCCTTGACTTGCCGCTTGCAAGGCGCCATATCACTATCAGAATTTATTTAATAACGTAACTAACTTAGTGTTTATGAAGACTGTTTCCTGTTTACTACAGCACACTTTATGTTACAGATTTTAATTACACAGCTGACTATCTATCCTATCGCGAACGCTAACATTACCGGTAGTGACCTAAATTTAATACAATCAATTACTTTACGTTAGGCTGCTTTATTTATTTAGATTATGCCGGGCCCTAGTGACCAGACTCAAGCCATGACCATGGTGCCTTGATAGATTTGAATGTGTGTTCTAAACGTGCAACAATGGCACAGATTGAACGATTCCTGAATTGTGACGACGGTGACTCACTGACAAGGTGAATAGTCGTCAGCGTGTGATGATTTCCTTGTGTTCCTGAAACAAGGACTTAATGAATGCGAACGTGGTTGGTACAGAGTGTGCCGTCACGCTGGATACGCCAACATAGCTTTTGGTGATCAATGTGTCCGTGTCGTCTTTATAGTGCACCACCATCGGATGAACTGTGACCTGTTTCTTGTCGTAGTAGACGGGTGCTATTTCATCTTGGTACTTGGAAGTCCAGTTTTCCGCGTAGTCCAACTGCACAGTGGATTCCGTGTTAGGCATCATGGACTGCGTGAACAACCTCACTTGTGCATACTGCGTTTTCACAGTGTGCTCGGAAATCGCACATTTCTTTGATGAAGGTATCCACAAATTCTTCCTTTGTTGCCTTCACCTCCATTAGCATTACTTTCTTGATTATTCTTCCATTATACTCCCCATCTTGGCACCGCCAAGTACGGAACTTTATTTCATTGTTTCCGTCCATGGCGTTAAGTTTACCTTGATGGCATCATCGCTTGTATTAACCAAAATTGTGGGTGATTGTGGCAAGATTTTGATAGCTTCGACCTTTAGTGCCACGTTAGCGTCCTTCTCTTTTCACCTCATCATTCTTGGCTTTCAACTCTCTTTTTAGTTGCCTTGCCTTGTTGTCACTGCTGAATGGCATCTTCACCGCCACTCTTGCTGACCCGTCAATGTCAGGTCCTTGCACGGTAAGCCGCCAGGTTTCGCCTCTTTCTCGCGAGGTATGCAGACTTTTTGGCTGCTTGAATAGGAGGGACAATCTATCTGTTCTCACGGGCACGCTCTGCCTCCCTTTTATGTAATTCCTGATCATTCTTCCTTAGAAGCCTCCACTTGCGAGCCCTCTGCACATTTGCCGCCTTCTGTGCAGCGCACAGGACACGTTTCCCAGCCATTGGTAAACTCTGAAATAATGATTGCACACGTTACCAACAGGACTGACGTTACATGTATGCATACTGTATACCTGCGGTTTCAACAAACTACTCAACACTCAATAAACAAGGAAAACTGTGTGTTCTTCAAAGGATTGTTATAACGTGGTCAATGGATACTGATATGTATGCATACTGTATACCTTTAGAAATATATCACACTGCGTTAAGAGACGTGTCGTTTTTCTCATGGTACATGGTAAAGAATTGTTTCTGCGTCAAGAATGTTGGGTAGTGTCTAAAATGACCGTTTTATCGATGATAGTTTTCAAGATACATAAGTGAAAATATACATCCCACGAAAGTTCTCATCGAGGCGGCTATGATGAACAGAATTCCAATCTTCTAAACTAAATATATAAGGATTTATAGTAACAAACATAGTTTGTCGTCGTTTCGTGAGAAATGACCACATACATACATGCATACATGCATACATGCATACATGCATACACGCACACACGCACACACGCAAGCACACACGCACACACGCAAGCACACACGCACACACGCACACACGCACGCACGCACACACGCACACACACGCACACACGCACACACGCACACACGCACACACGCACACACGCACACACGCACACACGCACACACGCACACACACACACACACACACACACACACACACACACACACACATACACATACATACACATGCATGCATGCATGTATGCATGCATGTACGTATGTGTGTATGTGTGCATGTGTGCATGTGTGCATGTGTGCATGTGTGCATGTGTGCATGTGTGCATGTGTGCATGTGTGCATGTGTGCATGTGTGCATGTGTGCATGTGTGCATGTGTGTTTGTGTGTATGTGTGTATGTGTGTATGTGTGCATGTGTGTATGTGTGTATGTGTGTATGTGTGCATGTGTGCATGTGTGCATGTGTGCATGTGTGTATGTGTGTATGTGTGTATGTGTGTATGTGTGCATGTGTGCATGTGTGTATGTGTGTATGTTTGTATGTGTGTATGTGCGTATGTGCGTATGTGTGTATGTGTGTATGTGTGCATGTGTGCATGTGTGCATGTGTGTATGTGTGTATGTGTGTATGTGTGTATGTGTGTATGTGTGTATGTGTGTATGTAAGTATGTATGGGACACCGTCAAATTTTTCTTACTTCCTTAGAAAAAAGCACCCTGACAATGTTTCAGTGCAGTGAGATCAGATACTAAATACCATTATACGAAATATTGAAGCTGGTACCTATACCCGCCAATGAAATAAATACGTTGAAAAATTGTCATATGTCATGTAAGTTGTATGACTTCTTTCTTCCACAGATAACGCGGTTGTATGTGCGACATGGTGTAATAATAATAATAATAACTAAATTGTTATACTAAAACCCAAGCTGGCTCTCTGTGTCTCAGGTTGGAGTGCCGAAATGTCGACCGAGGGGTCTGGGGTGCGAGTCTTCCCCTCTCGTTCTGCCCACGTCACTTGTGCCTTTCAGAAGATTCAGTAGATTAACTGTTGGCCCCTTCTGTATGCTGTCTATGCAATGGAATGCAACGCATCTCACACAGGAGGTAACTATGCAGCTGTCACAGATTCACAGAACTGGCGTCTTCTATCCTTTAAACTTCTTTACTTTATAGTAATATTTAGATGTCGGTAATATAATAATAAAGAACGAAAGAAAGAAGTAAAGAATGAAAGAAAGAAAGTGCGAAAGAAAGAAAGAAAGAAAGAAAGAAAGAAAGAAAGAAAGAAAGAAAGAAAGAAAGAAAGAACGAACTGTGACAAGACCGTTCCGGGATTTCTATCTGCCTCACTATATTGTGAATACGCCCCTAATGCATTGTCAAGATGCCACTATCTTACAGCACGTTGACGCGATGTGCGTGCCTACAACAGACTGTACACGAAGAGCGAGTTAATCTGCAATAACGACTGTCCTATCGACACAAAGCACACGAAACAATCGATAGCGCCACTGTGCGAGACTAGAGAAGATGTTCGCGGTTCACGTCTTTGCCTTGATGACGTGTTTACTACGCGACGCCATTTCAGCGAACATTAATGTACTAGGTTTCGTTCGTCTGCTTAATTTTGCCAATCACAAATTCCTAGAACGTTAATGGTTATTTGCCACACTAATGCACACTAATTACACGGTTCCGAAATTGGTACGCACCATGTTTAGAGACAGTTCTCTGTCCGGTTCATTTGGCTCTGCGCAAAGTAGCGTGGGTATAAATATATAATTGTGGACTCCAACGAATTTCGATTTCATATATCCTGTTTAGCAACTAGGTGGGACTAAAACTGAATAAGGAGTTGATATTCTAAATTTCAATGTATAAAGTACAACGTTTATAAATTTTATCTTCAACACCTCCCTCTCTCTCTCCCTCCCTCCCTCCCTCCCTCCCTCCCTCCCTCCCTCCCTCCCTCCCTCCCTCCCTCCCTCCCTCCCTCTCTCTCTCTCTCTCTCTCTCGCTGCCAGTGGCTGTTACGACTGTAACTGTTCGCTTGCTCCAAGAGCTGTGTTCGTCTCCAGGTCCGCATTGGGCAAGTGTGTACCACTGTTTGGAATCTAGGCACTGTTCCTTCACATTTCGTTTTATTATGGCTTTATATCTTTGTTTCAACACTTAAGTTATCATTATACGACACTCCACCACCAAATGAGTCTCGTTGTATCATTACATCCAACGTTTTATAGTTATTGGTACCATGAGAAAAAAAGAGAAAATGCTATTTCCAATCACCTTAACGGTAGGGCCTCTATGGTACCAACACGTAAATGTGGTTGTAATTTTGTAGTTTTCAACTTGACACTTACAGAACATGAAAGTCTGAGAAACCATGCTATCAATGTTTAAGTATTCTACTTAAAAAAAACAAATACATATCTTGAGTAGGACAGTTGTACACAGCTATCAGTAAATTATATTTAAAGAATGGTTTTTTTATACACTATATTTTAGGAGCCGTAACAATCTCAAAATCAACCAGACAAACCCTCCGCTTCGTCTTCGGTGTGTATCTCAAAATGACTGCTCGTATGATTTTCAAACAATGGGTTTTCAAACTTCAAGAAAAGCTTGTACTGTCGCTGCGCAACATTAACATATCGTAAAGTTCCATTTACGTATGTGTATGTGTGTGTGTGTGTGTGCGTTTGCGTGTGCGTGTGCGTGTGCGTGTGCGTGTGTGTGTGTGAGTAGTGTGGGACATAAAGCTAGACATTTTCAGAAACAAGTTACAGCCATTCTAGCACAGGTCCTCAATATTGGCTTTACACCCTATGGATGGGGCAACACGCCCATCACTGGGGCAAGTTAATCAGCCTCATTAAGCTATTCGTATTATTATTTACACTTTGATTGACGGTGTTATCGATGCACCTAAGCATAGCATGGAAATTGGCTGCATATTTTAGTCATAACTGTTTTTTAATCGTCTTACGAACCGTGACTGGAATTGTTAAATTGTAAATTAATCACTGCGTTTTCTGAGAATGAACAAGTACTTTTGATGTATTGTCATTATTATAAACGTCTGGGCACACGCATACATTTCCAACCGATTTACACACTTTCAAGCTCACATTTACGACTGACATATGACTTCCCACCCTGTGCGGTGTACCCCTATACATGGCCTTATTGCTCCACACGGTCAGCAATCAAAATATCACCGTATTTTATCACACGCATCCGCAACGTTCACGATACCAACGATAACGTATCTATAATTGTTAAAGTCTACATTTTGATTTTAAAATACTATCACACATGTTTCGTTTGCTGCAACCGAATTGTAACAGACTACAAGTTGCTCCATATGGTTGTCTCGAAATTAAGATTGTCGATTCATAATGCAAGGCGTAAGGTGGGAGTTTTACCCCAGACCCGGGCGCATTATGCCCTAAGCTATTCTATGTGTATGGGGACGTATGTGTGTGTTAACGTTTTTTTCTTCAACAGTCCAATCAAGTAATGGTTCAAACTGAAACAAAGTACTTTTTGTGGCATTCTTATTTTATTGCTATAGGTCTATATTACAAGAAAATGTTCACCAAAATCCATTTGGTGGGATGAAGATAGAACATTGTAATTAACATAATTATTGTTATGTCGTTGAAGGTATAATTTCAAAATATGGAGCTGTGCTTAATTATTACTGCATAACTTATTTGTCTTGACCATTTTATGCAGGTGATGTGTAACATTGATAATATATTTACTATTTAGTTATATTACTAATATTATGTCCATCGCGTGATACGCGAATGCCTTCTTCTTCAGTTCAGCATATCTCTGCGAGACGTAGCTGCCCGGATGATCCCACGATACGCTGCTCTGTCTGCAACGGCAATAAACTGTGTCAACATAATATTGTAATGACTTTTGTGGACAGTTGCTCGCGACTTTACTAAACGACACGTTAGATATTCGAAAACAGATGACGGTAAAACTATATTTTATAAATAGCAGTTAATTAAAACACGTTTGGATAGTCCAGATGCAAGAAACAGATAACATGATTTTACAGACAAAAACGGCCAGCATGTGTAGCCTTAAGGCTTTGGTACAACTTGTCGTTATAACTAATGAAGAAACTACGTATTTTATATACTATGCGAGTGACATATAATAATGGTGCCGGCTCCATATGCACTATAGGTACGCGGCTACAAGCCCGGATGCAGCCTAATTCGGCCACCGATAATACATATGCCAGATTAACTCGAAACTAATCTAGTTGAATAATAAGCGTATGATAATAAAATCATTTATTATATGAACTGATTTGGTAACATAATCAGCCGTTTTTATAATTAGAAAAGCCTGGTTTAGTTACAAATCGAAGAACCGATTTTGTTACAGCATAAAGGTCGATATAGTTATAATGTCAGTAGAGCTATATTACTAATTTTAGAACTATATTGACATTTAAGTTATTTATTTTATTTATAATTTTAATTAATGATATACCAAATTCGGTAACAACATGCCAACAGAAAATAAAATAACAACAATTTCGATTAAATAGTACACCTCAAAATTGATATGAATCACGTGGTGGCATCGAAGTGATGATCATAATTGATGTGTCCATCACGTGACCTGTGGCTTAGCAACAAGGTCCGTGACGTCTACAAAATGTCTTTGTGGCAAAGAAAAACATTTCGACAAGAATTTCAACAAAAATAAACGACATAGTGTCTGACAGAGTCGCATGTGCATAAGCCATTTTGTAAAATTGACGTTTGTTGCTAGGCAACAGATCACGTGATGGATACATATATTGTATATGTGAATCCCTGAGCTGTTCTACTCATCGCCGATAATGAAAACAATGAACTTATGTTGGTATACCAGTGTTAACATCCAATCATGGATGTGTTGTGACTCTTCTATTCAGCGCGGCCAATATTAGGACAACCCAACGCTATAGGCCGACGTCATGCGATACTGCCTGTTCCTTTGTCTTTGCAGGACATATCATCACACTATGGTCGAGTGGAACTATCTAAACACGTCATTTTGTCATTTTACTTTAGGGTGTTCATTGAAAGGATCACAACTATTTCGAAATCGGAACCTGAGTTATTACAAAAGCCGTTTTTTGCTATAACAAAACCAGCAATACAAAATAAACGGGTTGACTTTAGTACAACATCAGTACACATTACAAAATTGGTCAATTATTACTAGGTGGGTCGGTTGTAAGAAACGAGTTTCTGTGGCGACGCCGAAAGCAGGGTAATTAGTGCTGTGGTAACAAGTGGCTCTGATGACATGGACGCCGAATCAGTCGCTACTGTGATAACGACCGCGTGATTATAGACTGCCCGAGCCGAGGTGCTGGTAAATACCAGTCACACGAGGCTGATAATACGGACATAACGGAATAGGTTCCTTTGCAGCGTGGCCGGCGGCAGGCAACGTTAATTACTGCGGCCATAAAACAAAATGTCTGCCGTCGGCGTGACCGATGCACGCCGGTAGTTCCTGCTGCGTCTTGCACGCGCGTTGCTTGCTTGTCTCTCTGGTACAGTTCCTCGCAGACGCCCTGACGTCTAACTGATTACTATATGTCAGACGGCGAGTCATGTTAACGGCCTCGCTGCATTCTAACATCACACAATGTTTACAGATAAGCCATTAGTTGCTACATAAGTACGTCACGTGCGATACTAAGTAAATGTAACTTCGATGTGGAGCAACAAACAGACATACTTGAAATGAGGCGCGTGTCCGTGGGGTACTTTATCCGCTTACACAATATGCAGATTCCAATGTTATGAAGACGCAGTCGCCTGCAGTTCGTCAACGTCAGCATGATTGACGAGCGCCGTTCTGGCGCTATTTCGTAAATGGACAAATTATATAAATACCCGCAAAACCGTAATGCGCTGCATCAAATAATGATCTGATAATACGGCGTAAAGTGTAGAGGGGAATTACTCTGTCAGATCTGGCATTGTTATCCACCGCGAGTCGTTTAGCTCACCCGTCCGGATTAGTGTGCCGAAGATTTGACGTCACACTGCGCTAACGTCGAGACGCGTCTTGCGACAGAGCCAACAATTACCTCCACCGACACTAACACACTATTGATCACACGTGCACACACTGCACACGGCCACGCACGGGGTTTCGTATGACAGATGGACACACACACACGCACGCACATGCACATGCACATGCACATGCACACGCACACGCACACGCACACGCACACGCACACGCACACGCACACGCACACACACGCACACAACACCTACCCACACGAACAAGAGGACACACACACATACGCACGCACACACACGCACCCACTAACACACACATGCACGCACGCACACACATACAGACACACACACGCGCACGCACGCATGCACGCACACACACACGCACACCCACATACATACATACATACATACATACATACATACATACACGCACGCACGCACGCACGCGCGCACGCACACCAGTACTCACACACACGCACGCACGCATGCACGCGTACACTCACACACGCCCGCACACACAGACACACACACACACACGCACACACACACACACACATACAGACACACACAGACACACACACATACACACACAAACACACACACACGAACACGCATACACACACAGAGAAATGCACACACATAACACCCACCCACACGCACATGCGCACACACACGCATACAAACACAACAAACACACACACACAACACACGCACGCACGCACGCACGTACGCACGCACGCACATACACACGCGCACACAGGAAGACACACACATACACACACCATACGCACACACACACGCACACACGCACACACGCACACACGCACACACGCACACACGCACACACGCACACGCACGCACGCACGCACACACGCACATACGCACACACACACACACACACACGCACATACATACATACACGCACGCACGCACGCACACACACACCAGTACTCACACACGCACGCACACACGCACGCATGCACGCGTACACTCACACACGCACGCACACACAGACACACACACGCACACACACAGACACACACACATACACAGACACAGACACACACAAACAGACACACGCATACACACACAGAGAAACGCACACACATATCACACACCCACACGCACACCCACACGCACACGCACACGCACACGCACACGCACACGCGCACACACACGCATATACACACAACAAACACACACACATACAACACACACACACACATACAACACACGCACGCACACGCACGCACGCACACACGCGCACACACAAAGACACACATATACATACATCATATACAGACATCACACACGCACGCACGCACGCACGCACGCACGCACGCACGCACGCACGCACGCACGCACAACCGCACTAACATTCACGCACACGCACGCATGCACGCGTACACACGCGCACGCGCACGCTCGTGCAAAAGGCGGCCAAAGGGTGACTTGAACTCATTTGAGCAATATATATTAATCCATAAGGTATGAACGTTGTCTGTTTTAGTTAGTAAATTGATTTTTACAATGATTCGAGCTGCACGATTCTTCAGATTGCTGTATTAATATAATTATACCAGCGGTTCCCTAATTGGGTGAGGTACGCATACCCCAAGGCACACGCGAGAGGTTTACCCAGGTTACATGACAGATTGCCGGAAACTGAAGATGTCGGCATACTGTGTGTTTCTTTTTCGCGCTACATAAAAATGGGCACTTCAAAGAAGTGATCCTGTTTTTTCATCTCTTGGAATGATCTACGAAGAGAGATAACGTATACAGGTGTGTCAAAATGTGTTGAGGTCGAGGGACTGTCGTGGCACAATGTATACGCGTGTACACCTGACGGTGCGCCGGTGTCACATTGTAAATAGACCCCCGCGGTATATGGACCGAGGTTCCATTTACGACGGCGTTGAATATTAACTTTATAATGTCTTATAAATAAACCACGAGAGTTCATTTATAATCTCTCACCAGCAGTATTAGACCATCTTTCGGGATTTCAGGCCCGAGTGAATTAGGTGAATCTTAATTCAAAGATACATCATAGCATGGTCTCTCTGTATGCCATCGCATCTTATAAATCCCCACCAGAACTAAGGGCATATCTTGATGATATTGTCAAGAAGAACATTATCAAAAGTCCATCGCCGTCAATACCCGGCTCTCATGCCTCTTATGTCAATAGTTCGACCCGGACAAAACAGTTCGTCCTCGCCGAGATCCGTTGCCTGGGGAAATGTGAAACTAAAGTGGGGCTACTAACTGTTAAGATCGCCGAACTATTTAACCGTATCTCTAAGGAGAACTCTCGTAAATTAAATTCGTCGAGAAACTGTATACATATACTGGCTCTAGAAACTAATTGATTGAGTGACATGTTCTCCCGCCTCTACTTTTTGAACTAGTTACTCCAAGACTGGTTCACCCCGCGAGTGATTTTGTAGAAGAAATACGACCATTCTTCATAATGCTGGAGCTATGGGAGGGAAACGTCAAAGCCAAAGACGTCAACATACACGTGTATGTCTGATCATCTCAGCACAGTGCTGGACGATGAAGAAACTGGGAAAGGATACTCTGAGCATACTAATTCCAGACACACTTCCCGGATCCGGCTGCAGCTGATGCGAAATTGCTCCGAAATATGTTCATAGTGGAGGTGCGAATCCATACAAAACGGCATGCAGTTTAGAATGACTTATATCGCGATCCTCTCTCATCCCATCCCACTCTAGACTATTCACTCTAGATTATTCACTCTAGCCTCGTGTATATGTATCTTAGTGTTACTTCTCCTTGTTAATGTTCTCTCCTCGATCTACCACCTTTTCTCTGGTTTGTATGTTCTCTTTTTGTCTTGCGGTTTGAGGAGACACTGCGCACTCTCTCGCTGCAGGTGTCCCGCACATTGCAGTCCGCTCCTCGCTATATTCATGTCAACGTGGTTCTACTTCTGCTCTGCAATTTCTTTAAAAAATACTGTTTATTGCTAATACAGTCTGACTGTAAATAGCATGGCAGCCATCCTGTAACAGGCATGGCAAGGAAGAGCAAGCGAAGATACGCCAGCATTCACCTTAAATATCTACCTAGAGGAATACGTAGGACTGGCATTAGGAGAGTAGCACATGGCAATGAAGGATGGCAGCGTGCGGAGATAGATGGTTGGAGCCAGCAGAGTACGACCCAGTTGCCGACCTCATTCATGAATCATAGGGCATCACTTGCCGGGTACACCAGGTATGTCGTTAACACTCGACTACCGTAAGTTATGATAATGTGGTGCTTGTTAGTTGCCTTTGCCTGTTAAAAAACCGTTACTAGAAATTTGCGTGTGCGCGTGTGCATGTGTGCGTTTGTGTATGTGTATGTGTACGTGTGTGTGTGTGTGCGCGTGTTCGTGTTCGTGTGCGTGTGTGTGTGCGCGCGCGTGTGCATGTGCGTGTGTCTGTATATGTGTGTGTATGTGTGTGTATGCGTCTGCGTGTGCGTCTGCGGGCGCGTGCGTGTGTGTGGGTGGGTGTGTGCGTATATGCGTGTGTGCGGTGTGCGGTGTGCGGTGTGCGGTGTGCGGGTGCGAGTGCGGTGTGCGGTGTGCGGTGTGCGGTGTGCGGTATTTGCCCTAATTTGCAATCAAATTCCTATAACACGTAAGAGGTTCTGATTCAGTGATAAAGAAGATTGATGAGACAGTGAACAAGGTCGATGGGGCGTCTGATGCTGGATTATATAACTTAATTTAAGGAGAACACGGGGTAGACACTGACAGACGAAGACAAACTGTGTCTCGTGGACGTAGTTGAGTTGACGTAAAATATTCCATTACTGCAGCTAAAGATATACTAGAATGTGCGTTTTGTATATTGTTGGATAAGAATATGGCATTAATATTTAAAAGGTGCCGTGTGATGTTTCCAAACCAGACTACTAAACAATATCACAAATTAAACTAATATTTGATACCTATTAATGGGTTGTCATCGTTGTGTTCATCTTTGTTTCAAATGCGGTGATTCTATATACGGTGTGAATTAGTGCGGATTATATCAGTGTTTTCTTGGTCAATGATCACGAAGATACAGAAAACGAAATGAAAATTATAAACTAATTTATAATTATAAAAAAATATAGGTCTACACTTCATAGTAAACAAACAATCTTTACTGATATGATTTTCACTACAATACCAAGTATAGTCAATACAACGCTAAGTATTGTTATATTAATATGCATAATGCTACCACCAATAGCAATATTGTTAGATTGTTAATACGGCATATACTAGGATTTCCAGAATTAACCAATATCTGAGTGCCATGAATGGGATCGTGTGACTATGTGCAAGGGATGGGATCGTGTGACTGTGTGTGAGAGATGGGATCGTGTGGCTGTGTGCAAGGGATGGGATCGTGTGACTGTGTGTGAGAGATGGGATCGTGTGGCTTTGTGCAAGGGATGGGATCGTGTGACTGTGTGTGAGAGATGGGATCGTGTGACTATGTGCAAGGGATGGGATCGTGTGACTGTGTGTGAGAGATGGGATCGTGTGGCTGTGTGCGAGGGGCGGGATTGTATGACTGTGTGCTAGGGATGGGATCATGTGACTGTGAGTGAGAGATGGGAGCGTGTGACTGTGTGTGAGAGATGGGATCGTGTGGCTGTGTGCGAGGGGCGGGATTGTGTGACTGTGTGCTAGGGATGGGATCATGTGACTGTGAGTGAGAGATGGGAGCGTGTGACTGTGTGCGAGGGATGGGATCGTGTGACTGTGTGCGAGGGATGGGATCGTGTGATTGAGTGCGAGGGGTGGGATCGTGTGACTGTGTGCGAGGGATGGGATCATATGACTGTGAGTGAGAGATGGGATCGTGTGACTGTGTGCGAGGGATGGGATCGTGTGATTGAGTGCGAGGGGTGGGATCGTGTGATTGAGTGCGAGGGGTGGGATCGTGTGACTGTGTGCGAGGGATGGGATCATATGACTGTAAGTGAGAGATGGGATCGTGTGACTGTGTGCGAGGGATGGGATCGTGTAATTGAGTGCGAGGGGTGGGATCGTGTGATTGAGTGCGAGGGGTGGGATCGTGTGACTGTGTGCGAGGGATGGGATCATATGACTGTAAGTGAGAGATGGGATCGTGTGACTATGTGCAAGGGATGGGATCGTGTGACTGTGTGTGAGAGATGGGATCGTGTGGCTGTGTGCGAGGGGCGGGATTGTATGACTGTGTGCTAGGGATGGGATCATGTGACTGTGAGTGAGAGATGGGAGCGTGTGACTGTGTGCGAGGGATGGGATCGTGTGACTGTGTGTGAGAGATGGGATCGTGTGGCTGTGTGCGAGGGGCGGGATTGTGTGACTGTGTGCTAGGGATGGGATCATGTGACTGTGAGTGAGAGATGGGAGCGTGTGACTGTGTGCGAGGGATGGGATCGTGTGACTGTGTGCGAGGGATGGGATCGTGTGATTGAGTGCGAGGGGTGGGATCGTGTGACTGTGTGCGAGGGATGGGATCATATGACTGTGAGTGAGAGATGGGATCGTGTGACTGTGTGCGAGGGATGGGATCGTGTGATTGAGTGCGAGGGGTGGGATCGTGTGATTGAGTGCGAGGGGTGGGATCGTGTGACTGTGTGCGAGGGATGGGATCATATGACTGTAAGTGAGAGATGGGATCGTGTGACTGTGTGCGAGGGATGGGATCGTGTGATTGAGTGCGAGGGGTGGGATCGTGTGATTGAGTGCGAGGGGTGGGATCGTGTGATTGAGTGCGAGGGGTGGGATCGTGTGACTGTGTGCGAGGGATGGGATCATATGACTGTAAGTGAGAGATGGGATCGTGTGACTGTGTGCGAGGGATGGGATCGTGTAATTGAGTGCGAGGGGTGGGATCGTGTGATTGAGTGCGAGGGGTGGGATCGTGTGACTGTGTGCGAGGGATGGGATCATATGACTGTAAGTGAGAGATGGGATCGTGTGACTATGTGCAAGGGATGGGATCGTGTGACTGTGTGTGAGAGATGGGATCGTGTGGCTGTGTGCGAGGGGCGGGATTGTATGACTGTGTGCTAGGGATGGGATCATGTGACTGTGAGTGAGAGATGGGAGCGTGTGACTGTGTGCGAGGGATGGGATCGTGTGACTGTGTGTGAGAGATGGGATCGTGTGGCTGTGTGCGAGGGGCGGGATTGTGTGACTGTGTGCTAGGGATGGGATCATGTGACTGTGAGTGAGAGATGGGAGCGTGTGACTGTGTGCGAGGGATGGGATCGTGTGACTGTGTGCGAGGGATGGGATCGTGTGATTGAGTGCGAGGGGTGGGATCGTGTGACTGTGTGCGAGGGATGGGATCATATGACTGTGAGTGAGAGATGGGATCGTGTGACTGTGTGCGAGGGATGGGATCGTGTGATTGAGTGCGAGGGGTGGGATCGTGTGATTGAGTGCGAGGGGTGGGATCGTGTGACTGTGTGCGAGGGATGGGATCATATGACTGTAAGTGAGAGATGGGATCGTGTGACTGTGTGCGAGGGATGGGATCGTGTGATTGAGTGCGAGGGGTGGGATCGTGTGATTGAGTGCGAGGGGTGGGATCGTGTGACTGTGTGCGAGGGATGGGATCATATGACTGTAAGTGAGAGATGGGATCGTGTGACTGTGTGCGAGGGATGGGAGCGTGTGACTGTGTGTGAGAGATGGGAGCGTGTGACTGTGTGCTAGGGGTGGGAGCGTGTGACTGTGTGCGAGGGATGGGAGCGTGTGACTGTGTGCGAGGGGTGGGAGCGTGTGACTGTGTGCGAGAGATGGGATCGTGTGGCTTTGTGCAAGGGATGGGATCGTGTGACTGTGTGCTAGGGGTGGGAGCGTGTGACTGTGTGCGAGGGATGGGAGCGTGTGACTGTGTGCGAGGGGTGGGAGCGTGTGACTGTGTGCGAGGGATGGGAGCGTGTGACTGTGTGCGAGGGATGGGAGCGTGTGACTGTGTGCGAGGGATTGGATCGTGTGACTGTGTGCGAGGGATGGGAGCGTGTGACTGTGTGCGAGGGATGGGAGCGTGTGACTGTGTGCGAGGGATGGGATCGTGTGACTGTGTGCGAGGGATGGGATCGTGTGACTGTGTGCGAGGGATGGGATCGTGTGACTGTGTGCGAGGGATGGGAGCGTGTGACTGTGTGCGATGGATGGGAGCGTGTGACTGTGTGCGAGGGATGGGAGCGTGTGACTGTGTGTGAGAGATGGGATCGTGTGGCTTTGTGCAAGGGATGGGATCGTGTGACTGTGTGTGAGAGATGGGATCGTGTGACTATGTGCAAGGGATGGGATCGTGTGACTGTGTGTGAGAGATGGGATCGTGTGGCTGTGTGCGAGGGGCGGGATTGTATGACTGTGTGCTAGGGATGGGATCATGTGACTGTGAGTGAGAGATGGGATCGTGTGGCTGTGTGCGAGGGGCGGGATTGTATGACTGTGTGCTAGGGGTGGGAGCGTGTGACTGTGTGCGAGGGGTGGGAGCGTGTGACTGTGTGCGAGGGATGGGAGCGTGTGACTGTGTGCGAGGGATGGGAGCGTGTGACTGTGTGCGAGGGGTGGGAGCGTGTGACTGTGTGCGAGGGATGGGAGCGTGTGACTGTGTGCGAGGAATGGGATCGTGTGACTGTGTGCGAGGGATGGGAGCGTGTGACTGTGTGCGAGGGATGGGAGCGTGTGACTGTGTGCGAGGGATGGGAGCGTGTGACTGTGTGCGAGGGATGGGATCGTGTGACTGTGTGCGAGGGATGGGAGCGTGTGACTGTGTGCGAGGGATGGGAGCGTGTGACTGTGTGCGAGGGATGGGAGCGTGTGACTGTGTGCTAGGGGTGGGAGCGTGTGACTGTGTGCGAGGGGTGGGAGCGTGTGACTGTGTGCGAGGGGTGAGAGCGTGTGACTGTGTGCTAGGGGTGGGAGCGTGTGACTGTGTGCTACGGGTGGGAGCCTGTGACTGTGTGCGAGGGGTGGGAGCGTGTGACTGTGTGCGAGGGATGGGAGCGTGTGACTGTGTGCTAGGGGTGGGAGCGTGTGACTGTGTGCGAGGGATGGGAGCGTGTGACTGTGTGCTAGGGGTGGGAGCGTGTGACTGTGTGCGAGGGATGGGAGCGTGTGACTGTGTGCGAGGGGTGGGAGCGTGTGACTGTGTGCTAGGGGTGGGAGCGTGTGACTGTGTGCGAGGGGTGGGAGCGTGTGACTGTGTGCGAGGGGTGGGAGCGTGTGACTGTGTGCGAGGGGTGGGAGCGTGTGACTGTGTGCGAGAGGACAAGCGGATCGTAAGAGTATTGATTTAGTGGCATTGCACGCATAATAATATCCGGATTTGATACCACATTCATATGTAGACCGTCCGTCAAAGTCATACTAACAAAACTATTCTTTCAATTTCATGGAATGTGACATCCGATTTCTTAGAATGCTACAATTTACATAAAAATAACCTCTGCAATGGATGTTGTTGGTTGTGATATTTGGATGAGTGACCAACATGTTATCATAGTTGGTTGTTATAATTCGCATGATTTACTGACATCCTATCAAAGTTGCTGTTTGAATATGAATGGTTGACTAACATGCTGCCACTCACAATTGATTGTGATTTTATGATGTTTGAATAACATGCTGCCACTCACAATTGATTGTGATTTTATGATGTTTGAATAACATGCTGCCACTCACAATTGATTGTGATTTTATGATGTTTGAATAACATGCTGCCACTCACAATTGATTGTGATTTTATGATGTTTGAATAACATGCTGCCACTCACAATTGATTTTGATTTTATGATGTTTGAATAACATGCTGCCACTCACAATTGATTGTGATTTTAGGATGTTTTAATAACATGCTGCCACTCAGAATTGATTGTGATTTTAGGATGTTTGAATAACATGCTGCCACTCATAATTGATTGTGATTTTAGGATGTTTGAATAACATGCTGCCACTCACAATTGATTGTGATTTTATGATGTTTAATAACATGCTGCCACTCACAATTGATTGTGATTTTAGGATGTTTGAATAACATGCTGCCACTCACAATTGATTGTGATTTTAGGATGTTTTAATAACATGCTGCCACTCAGAATTGATTGTGATTTTAGGATGTTTGAATAACATGCTGCCACTCATAATTGATTGTGATTTTAGGATGTTTGAATAACATGCTGCCACTCACAATTGATTGTGATTTTAGGATGTTTGAATAACATGCTGCCACTCACAATTGATTGTGATTTTAGGATGTTTGAATAACATGCTGCCACTCATAATTGATTGTGATTTTAGGATGTTTGAATAACATGCTGCCACTCACAATTGATTGTGATTTTAGGATGTTTGAATAACATGCTGCCACTCACAATTGATTGTGATTTTAGGATGTTTTAATAACATGCTGCCACTCAGAATTGATTGTGATTTTAGGATGTTTGAATAACATGCTGCCACTCATAATTGATTGTGATTTTAGGATGTTTGAATAACATGCTGCCACTCACAATTGATTGTGATTTTAGGATGTTTGAATAACATGCTGCCACTCACAATTGATTGTGATTTTAGGATGTTTGAATAACATGCTGCCACTCACAATTGATTGTGATTTTATGATGTTTAATAACATGCTGCCACTCACAATTGATTGTGATTTTATGATGTTTAATAACATGCTGCCACTCACAATTGATTGTGATTTTAGGATGTTTGAATAACATGCTGCCACTCACAACTGATTGTGATTTTAGGATGTTTGAATAATATGCTGCCACTCACAATTGATTGTGATTTTAGGATGGTTGCCTGACATTTTTTATATTATCTTCTATAGCATTAGCTTGCTACATTTATCTCGTACATTTTTAGAAACTGTTGGTTCGCTGAGTAACATTTATTCCCGTCCAATTTGGCGCTTGACAAACATTCATAATGACTTGCTGTTGACCAGCAACTTTTGCACAGGGCCATTCACTCCGTAATTATTGCCGGATATAGACTCAATGAACGCAAAGCTGATAGCGACAAATCAGCTTCTGTCTCCGTAATGGGTTTAGGTGTCGCGTGGTCAGACACACACCTGGGACTTGGACCGGCGCGTCGCAGTCTCCGTCGCCCGTCCCGTCTTGGAGACATCGTCAAATGGATCTGGATATATACTCGGGAAAGTCCTGTTAGAATATTACGCCGAGGACTCGGCGGCGGAAGACGTCTACTGATTCGGCCACGACAAAAAATATCTGACAAGGAATTTCAAGCTACGATAGTCCTTGGTAGGAAGGCGAACGTGTAGGCATCCACCTCAGGATCCAGTGTGACAAATTGGTCTGGAATTCATGGATTTGGCATGGTATGCAGGGCGTGGCGCAGGATGGTACAAAGTGGGGATAACTATAAGTATGCCCTGTGCCCTCCTGGTTTTGAGGGTCTCCCACTTCTAGTACCATGTCGCTTACCGACAAGTGCCTCATTCCGTATCGATAGGGTCGACCGAGTACAAACCTTGCTGCTTTCCGTTGCACTGTTTCTACTTTCACTTTGCACAGGCCAGGCTGAGCGAGAACAATTCATCGACCTGTACTATTGTCATTGATTGATCGCCAACCCACTTTTTATAACCTAGACATTTACATTATTTTTAGAACAATTACACCGTTTTAGAACATTTTACTATTGTCAGCCATTTACTATTTTATGATACATTATTTTATATTTCACAATTTTGAGGACAGTACATTGTGTCACCACTATTTTTATTGTGTGTTTTATTTGTATCCTGTTCTGCTGCTTCGAGAGGTAATGATTTTACTCTGTGCAAGCCACTTAGTTCCCAACTGTCGGCTGTCATTTTGCCCTGTCTTAATCTTTGTTTTAATCGAAAGTTACTGCCAATCCCCCGCTCTAAGCCAACTTAGGTCTTAGGTGATTTACTCCAAACAGCCCAAACTTGAGCTAACGCAGGAGTTGTGTGGTGCTTGTTTGTGCGCATGCATTGTGGGTAGTTTGTTTGTTTATTTTATAGGCACTTTAGATGATTGGGTGTGGTGAAGGGGAGGTTCATGATCGCTGTTTGAAACGCTATAGGGCTTTCTAGTTCAGTAATCGGTGGTGGAATCATATTCCAGATTCGAACTGCTCGGGGGTAGAAAGAGACCACTGCTGCATTGATGCGGCACCTTGGGGCTACGTAGTGGCCACGGTGTTTTTGACTGTGTTAGTAGACCTGGTGGGAGTGTGATGTTGATTATGTTATTTAATATTTTGTAAAATGTCATGGCTTGTTTGATAATGCGTCGTCGTTCAAGAGTTGACCATCCAAGGGTGGCTATTAGGTCTGCTGCGTTTAGTTGGCGTCTGTGGTCATTTTTGACAAATCTGGCAGCAGAGTATTGTACTCTTTCAAGGTGTTTAATTTGGGTGGCAGTGTGTGGGTTCCATATGGGAGAGGCATACTCGAGTTTTGGTCGGATTAGCATGTTATAGGCTGTTTCTTTTACTTCAGGTTTGCATGGTCCGAGGGTTCGTTTGATCATGCCTAGGACTTTTGAAGATTTGGAAGCTATGTCAGTAATATGGTTAGCCCAGGTTAGTTTAGAATCTAATTTTATTCCAAGATATGTGTGGCTAGAGGCGGTAGAAAGTGCCATGCCAAAGAGTGAATATGAATGTAGTCTGGGTTTGGTTTTGTTTGTTATTGGGAGATGCACACATTTAGATATGTTAAATTCCATCTGCCATTTATTAGACCATGTTTGGAGTTTGGTCAGGTCAGATTGGAGAGTTTCGTGGTCGGTTTCGGATGTGATTTTGCGATATATAATGCTGTCGTCTGCAAAGAGACGTACGGAAGATTGGACACTTTCGGTTATGTCGTTTATGTAGAGTAAAAATAGGACAGGTCCTAGGACTGAGCCCTTTGGTACACCAGATGTAACATTTGTGCTGTCCGACAGGGCTCCATTGACCGAGACTCTCTGTTTGCGATTGGATAGAAACGATTTGATCCAGTTTTGTGTGTTTCCAGTTATTCCATAGAAAGCTAATTTGGATAGGAGGTGTTTATGGGGGACTTTGTCGAAGGTTTTGGCGAAATCGAGTAGGATGGCATCTGTTTGTGTCTTATTGTCCATAGCAGTCATCCAGTCGTGGACTGTCTCAATGAGTTGGGATTCACAAGACAGACCTGGTTGGAATCCATGTTGGAAGTGGATGATGATGTTGTGTTTGTGTAAGTGTTTCCACATGTTGCTTATAATGATGTGCTCCATAACTTTGCAGAGGATGCATGTTAACGAAATTGGTCTATAATTAGCAGGGTCTGATTTGTGGCTTTTTTGTGTATTGGTGTTACTAGTGCTTGGAGCCAGTCATCTGGGAGTTTGCAAGTGTTGTATGACTGCTGGAAAATGTGTGTGATGACGGGGGCAATTTCCACTGCAGTCTCTTTAATGACTCTGGCTGGGAGTTCGTCAGGGCCTGTAGCTTTATTTTGGTTTAGGTTTTTCAGCTTAATTACTCCGTCTATCCCGATTTCGAGGGAGGGCATATCGGGATAGATGAATGGAGCTAGTTGGGGGATGGGGTAGATTTCTTGAGTAAACACGGAACTAAATTGGTTGTTAAGTGTATTTGCTTTGTCGTGATCATTTGTGATTGGTTGGTCGTTTGCTTGCAGTGTAGGGATGCCAATGTATTCTCGTTTGTTTGCTTTAATGAATGACCAGAATTGTTTTGGGTTTGTTTTTAGGCTGTCTCCAATGTGATTGTTTAGATAGTCTGAGTAGGATTTGGTTGCAGCTTTAGTGGCTTGTTTTCGGAGTTGCCTAAACCTTTCCCAGTCACTGTTACGTCCAGTTTGTTTTGCTTTTTTATGGCTTTTGTTGCGTTTTCTTAGCATTTTTATTATTTCACGTGTTATCCAGGGGAGGTGTGTTTTTGCTTTAGTGTTGCGGCTGGGGATATTATTGTTGACTAATGAAGTAAGATTGTTCCGGAAAAAGTTCCAATTTGTGTTGACATGTGTTGAATTTGGGTTCGTGTCAAAGTATGTTGTTGTTAGTTGTTTTATGTCATATTTAAGCTTATCCCAGTTTGCAGATTTATATTGGAACACTTTGTGTGGTGGTTTACTGTTACGGATTGGATTTAGGTTTACGTTAAAGGTCACAGCTTCATGATCACTCATGCCGGGAGTGGTGTGAGTGTTAGCAATTATCGATGGATTAGAAGTGAGTATGAGGTCAAGGATATTGCCGGAATCAACTCGTATGGGATCGTTGACCATGTTTTGTAATCCAAATTCTCTAATTATTTCTAGCAGTTTGCTGGCAGTTCTGTTGTCAGTGGTTTGCTGCTTGCCCCAGTTAATATCAGGAAGGTTGAAGTCACCTGCTATAATTACATTAGGAGAAGTTTTTTGTGATCTGTACAGTTTTGTTTTGGATTCGTGGAGAGCTTCAAGGGATTGAAGTTGGTCACTGGGGGGTCGGTAGTAGGATGCAAAGTATATGGATTTGTTTCGTGTGAAATGAATTTCTGTCCATACTATTTCACAGCTTGAGTTTAGTTTTGTAAGTGGTTCTGCTACAATGTCATCGCGGAAGACTATGAGAACTCCACCACCATGGGTGTTTCTGTCCTTTCGGATGGCGCTATAGTTAGGTGGTAGGAACGAATAGGTGGGGTAGTTTTCGTCTATTTTGGTTTCGACTAGGAATATGATGTCAGGATTATTTGACTGAATAGTTGTTTTTAATTGGGTTGTCTTTGCAATACTTTTGACACTGTTGGTATTGATTAGAATTCCGCTAAGTGTGGTACGTTTGGTTTTCTTACGACGTTCAGGTGTTGATGCATTTTGAGGGTTTGATCCAAAGGTTGGATCCCAGGTTTGGGACGTATGACTCATGTTTGTTTGAGAGATATGTGTGTGGGGGGTCAATGTTTTGGTTATTTTGGTCTGTGTCACTAAGGCTGTTATATCGGTTGTGAGAACATTCCAATAAGTAGTCTTGGAAGAAGGAATGATTGTAGTTAGGATGGTCGCATTCCATGCAGTGCCAGGAACAGGAGCTGTTACAGAGGAGATTATATTGGTCTGGACTTATGTCACAACATTTAATGTGTACCCATTGGTTGCACTGGTCGCAGCAGACTGCTCGGTGATTTGAAGCAACAGGCCTTTTACAAAATCCACAGGGGTGTCTGACTGGGCCGGGGTTTGTTTGGATGTCCCCACAGAGGATTAGTAGGACAAGATAACATGTGTTGTGTCCCGATGTAGGGATTGCATAAGCCAGTTTGGTGTGGTACTTGTTACGGGAGTCTCTGGTGAAAGCTAGTGCCAGTCTAATACTTGTGTCAGTCCAGCAAGACCTGTCATATGTTAGCAGACCATTTGGATTGTCCATGAATTGGGTATGGACCAGGTGTATCGGGAATTTGGGTATGAATGCAATAATGATGCTAATCAGAACTACCACTGGTGTGCCCATTTTGGGTGGCACCATCATAAGAGCAGCTAATGCACAAGCTGCTTCGCTTGTACAGTTATGTTAATGCAGGAAAACAAAACCAAAAACTAGAGATTATATTCCACTATCCACAACATTTAAATTCGCAATTATCTTACTATTAAGTTGTTGTAATTCTAAATCCTGGACCTACTGTCAGGCTCAACATTCGAGTGGCCACCACTAACGTTCGATCTATTCGAGATAAAACAGCCTCGCTTATCGATTTATCAATTTTCAAGACAATAGACAGCCTTGCTGTCACTGAGATCTTGCTCAGACCACATGACACAGCTGCATGCATTGCCGACATTTCTCCTTCCGGTTTCACTTTCCATCATCGCCCACGTTCAGTCGGACGATGTGGTGGTGTTGGATTTCTCATCTCAAAACAGTGAAAAGTGATTTACTTCTATCATTCAACGTCATTCCAAGCATTTATTTTATATTGCGAAAATATTGCGTCTTAGCACACTTTTGAGGCGCGAAATGGGATCCACTGCGGCCGCGCATTACCGCAGTGAGCGATATCGCAGGGTATCCATAT
Organism: Escarpia spicata; assembly: GCA_963995525.1. NCBI lineage: Eukaryota > Metazoa > Annelida > Polychaeta > Sabellida > Siboglinidae > Escarpia > Escarpia spicata. The sequence continues at coordinate 37,235,434 of OZ023206.1, forward strand.
GTGTAAATGCTGGCTCTCCACGAGTAAATTCTCAACTTGCATCGTTTGGACCTGCCACAGTTGACGAAGTGAAGAAAATAATAATGTCCTCCCCAAATAAATCCTGTGATCTCGATCTAGTCACGATCGCACTGCTAAATGCATGTTTGATGCATTACTCAAACCAATAACATATATCATAAATGCTCTGGCTTTTTTCCTGATGATCTTAAATACGCCCATGTAAACCTAGTTCTTAAGAAGACATCTCTGCCTAAAGAAGACCTAAACAGTTATATACACATTTCCAACCTCAGCTTTATTTCCAAAATACTTGAAAAAGTTGTAGAAAACCGTCTAAGGTCTCACACCAGCACGATTGATTTACCCAATGTGTTGCAATCTGCACACAAACAATTTCACTCTTCAGAAACTGCTATTTTAAAAGTACGCAATTACATTAACCTAAACATCGATAAAGGCAAAGTACCCGCACTTACCCTGCTTGATCTGTCTGCCGCATTTGATACCATTGATCACAGCATTCTTATTAAACGTTTATCAACGTGGTACGGCTTATCGGGCACAGCTTTGATCTTTCTTCATACCTAACTGACAGACACCAAACCATAAAGACAGGTAACTGCTTTTCAGCCGTACTGCCCACTTCACGTGGTGTCCCCCAGGGTTCTGTTCTTGGGCCTTTGCTTTTCACGCTCTACACTACGCCACTAAGCTATGTTACCCAGATTCATAACTTGGGTCATCATCTTTTCGCAGATCACACACAGATCTACATTTCTTTGGCTACACCAGATACAAATCACTCCCTAAACCAGCTCAGTGATTGTCTCCAAGATATCTTCCATTGGATGAATGACAGCAAATTAAAGTTAAATGCAGATAAAACTTATTGTCTCATCATTGGTACTCCAAAGTAGCGTGGTAAATTTGATGGCTTTTTTCCAACACATATCTTGAGTCAAAGTATCACCCCAGCCGCCTCACCGCGGAATCTCGGAGTAAAGTTTGATGAAAACTTCAATTTTAAACACCACATAACCAAAACGTGTCGCTACTGTTTTTATCATATCCGTGATCTTCGCCGTATTCGCCGGTATATCTCACTTTCCGTCGCTAAAACTATCGCAACAGCTCTTGTAAGTGGCAGACTCGACTACTGCAATTCCATCCTTTATATTGCAAGCAAGAATACAGCAAAACTTCAACGTGTCCAACATTGTTTGGCAAGGGTAGTCACGCGTTCTCCTCGTTTTTCTCGCTCGGTGCCGCTTCTAAAATCACTGCATTGGCTCCCTGTGCGATATCGGATTATTTTCAAGATTTGTACAATTGCCTATCTAGCCCTTTCATCCAAACAACCTGCATATCTACAGTCGATGCTCACTCCATCAAGAAATCACAGACAACTACGGTCGACAAGGTGTAATCTTCTTTTCATTCCCCGAGTGAAGACGAATGCTGGAACTCGAGCCTTCTCGGTTGCCGCATCAACTTTGTGGAATTCAATTCCTGTCAGCGTTAAATTAAAAGGAAATATAGTTACATTTCGCCGTCGTCTAAAACCTATATTTTTTATATTGCCTATCCTCCTTTGCTTCCTAGCACTTTCATCCATATGTTGACGATTCACGCATTGTATACGAAAACTAGATTCCTTTGGTTTTGTTGCGTCCCTGAGCTCGATTTTCGAGGATATTGGCGCATAAGAAGTCACTCTTATTACTATTATTATTAGATGGTAGCAACGTATTTTTATCTTTGGGCCATACCAACGTCTTGTACATTATCAACGTAATCTATTCTTCGCCATGAACGCATTCTCGACGTCATCCATTCTCCGCCATGAACGCATCACCAACGTCATCCATTCTCCGTCATGAACATATCCTCAACTTCATCCATGCTCCGTCATGAATACTTCGTCAACGCCATTCATGCTCCGTCGTGAATACATCCTAAACGTGGTCCATGCTCCGTCATGAACACATCCTCAACTTCATACATGCTCCATCACGAACAAGTCTTCAATGCCATTCATGTTCTGTCATGAACACATCCTCAACATCGTCCATGCTCCATCACGAACACATCCTCAAATACATCCACGCTCCATCACAAATACTTCGTCAACGCCATTCATGCTCCGTCATGAATACATCCTCAACGTCGTCCATGCTCCGTCGTGAACGCGTCCTCAACGTTGTCCATGCTCCATCCTGGACGCATCCTCAACGTCATCCATGCTCCATCCTGAACGAATCCTCAACGTCATCCATGCTCCACCCTGAACGCATCCTCAACGTCATCCATGCTCCATCCTGAACGGATCCTCAACGTCATCCATGCATGCTCCATCCTGAACGCATCCTCAACGTCACCCATGCTCCACCCTGAACGCATACTCAACGTCATCCATGCTCCACCCTGAACGCATCCTCAATGTCACCCATGCTCCACCCTGAACGCATCCTCAACGTCACCCATGCTCCATCCTGAACGCATCCTCAACGTCATCCATGCTCCACCCTGAACGCATCCTCAACGTCGTCCATTCTCCATCCTGAACGCATCCTCAACGTCGTCCATTCTCCATCCTGAACGCATACTCAACGTCATCCATGCTCCATCCTGAACGCATCCTCAACGTCACCCATGCTCCACCCTGAACGCATCCTCAACGTCACCCATGCTCCATCCTGAACGCATCCTCAACGTCATCCATGCTCCACCCTGAACGCATCCTCAACGTCGTCCATTCTCCATCCTGAACGCATCCTCAACGTCATCCATGCTCCATCCTGAACGCATCCTCAACGTCACCCATGCTCCACCCTGAACGCATCCTCAACGTCACCCATGCTCCATCCTGAACGCATCCTCAACGTCATCCATGCTCCACCCTGAACGCATCCTCAACGTCGTCCATTCTCCATCCTGAACGCATCCTCAACGTCACCCATGCTCCATCCTGAACGCATCCTCAACGTCGTCCATTCTCCATCCTGAACGCATCCTCAACGTCATCCATGCTCCATCCTGAACGCATCCTCAACGTCACCCATGCTCCATCCTGAACGCATCCTCAACGTCACCCATGCTCCATCCTGAACGCATCCTCAACGTCACCCATGCTCCATCCTGAACACATCCTCAACGTCGTCCATTCTCCATCCTGAACGCATCCTCAACGTCATCCATGCTCCACCCTGAACGCATCCTCAACGTCACCCATGCTCCATCCTGAAGGCATCCTCAACGTCATCCATGCTCCATCCTGAAGGCATCCTCAACGTCACCCATGCTCCATCCTGAACGCATCCTCAACGTCACCCATGCTCCATCCTGAACGCATCCTCAACGTCACCCATGCTCCATCCTGAACGCATCCTCAACCTCGTCCATTCTCCATCCTGAACGCATCCTCAACGTCACCCATGCTCCACCCTGAACGCATCCTCAACGTCACCCATGCTCCATCCTGAAGGCATCCTCAACGTCATCCATGCTCCATCCTGAAGGCATCCTCAACGTCACCCATGCTCCATCCTGAACGCATCCTCAACGTCGTCCATTCTCCATCCTGAAGGCATCCTCAACGTCATCCATGCTCCATCCTGAACGCATCCTCAACGTCACCCATGCTCCATCCTGAACGCATCCTCAACGTCACCCATGCTCCATCCTGAACGCATCCTCAACGTCGTCCATTCTCCATCCTGAACGCATCCTCAACGTCATCCATGCTCCACCCTGAACGCATCCTCAACGTCACCCATGCTCCATCCTGAAGGCATCTTCAACGTCATCCATGCTCCATCCTGAAGGCATCCTCAACGTCACCCATGCTCCATCCTGAACGCATCCTCAACGTCACCCATGCTCCATCCTGAACGCATCCTCAACGTCACCCATGCTCCATCCTGAACGCATCCTCAACGTCGTCCATTCTCCATCCTGAACGCATCCTCAACGTCACCCATGCTCCACCCTGAACGCATCCTCAACGTCACCCATGCTCCATCCTGAAGGCATCCTCAACGTCATCCATGCTCCATCCTGAAGGCATCCTCAACGTCACCCATGCTCCATCCTGAACGCATCCTCAACGTCACCCATGCTCCATCCTGAACGCATCCTCAACGTCACCCATGCTCCACCCTGAACGCATCCTCAACGTCATCCATGCTCCATCCTGAAGGCATCCTCAAGTCGGGCTATCACTCCTTTGAACAGTGATTTCACTTTTATTGCTGTTCCTCGAATCTTCAGTAGTTTCGTTCACTCGGCATTGCCTTAGTTAACTCAGGTATTCATAAATGCGTATACCTGGCTATTTCTAAACACCTCGACCACAGAGGACGCATTCACCTGTGGTTCTATCACAGACGGCTGCAGACACAACCGACTCCGGTGGTTTGAGCTAGTTTGCCGTTTGCGAAGAGAAAACCTCATTAATCCAACTTATATGCGATACTTTAAAGGACAAAAAAGGAAGGCCACCGAATAGGTGATGAAACGAAATCGATTATGGTGCTCCTGCTGTTACCAGCAGCGTTGTACACTCTAAATAGAACAAGATGGAAGGACATGCAACCAAAGACTACACACACTATATTTGGTCAATTTCGCCTATGCATGTTAATCTAAGTCGTGGCTACGGCCACTGGTGGAAGTTAGGTAATGTATATGGTTCACGCGGCGCATAAGTCCCATATGTGTCAAATGCTGGTGACGGAATGAAAAGGTCTGCAAGGGAACCGCGATCGAAATAGAATTAAAAGCGACTGCAACTCTCCGGCGTTTTAACCGATGTATAACATATTAGAATATTAATGTCGTGTCGAAATAGTGCGCAAGATTATGACAAATACTGTTCGTATTGCCAGATTTGCGTGCTAGGTCGACATAAATAAGATGCACTATGCGCAATGATACTCTACTATAAATCTCAGCAATGGGATCAATTTAATTCCCGTATCTCGTCTATCGCCCAGTCACGTGATTAATCACAAGATCGCTTGCACACGTAGGTAAAGCTGCAGGGAAGATTAATTGACGTCGTTATCAAAGATCCATGTTAATACGATCTCTCTTCAAAGGCAAACATGAGCCATTTGGTGTTTCTTCATTTGACTTAGATAAAGAGAGGCGTCTTTCACAGTAAATTACATAGTAATGATCTATAGTGGGTCATGTTTCGATTGTGAAGGACGTATTACAAGTCGCATACAGATGTGTAAAGGTATGTGTCAGGTGTTTCAAACGTGTCTAGTGTATTTTTTCAAAACAGCGATGACAGCTGAGCATTACTAGATTCGATATCCATAGAAAATTTTATTTTAATGGTCAACACAGATATTTATGACGAGTCCAATACTATTCAGGTTTCCCAATTATATACACCGTTTTCATACATAGATTGGTTCCTCTTTCCAACGGGTCTCAAACAGATACTAGAACGGGCGAGTGTTGTCATGGTTACATTGTATTCGTTTAATAAGGGGATGTTATTAAATATGCAGATTGCATTTAATTGCCAAGGATATGTACATTACATTATACCTCCACCAATGTTCAGCTTTTAAATTCTTCTTTCCAAGTATTAATTTAGAGCGTAGATGATAATAGAAACCAGTACTAGACTTCCTTGTTTAAAGCATATTAAGATCAAATGTAATATATATGAATAAGGCCCATGGCATGGCTGATCTGGGGTTGGGGGGGGGGGGCGTTGTTCTGCGTGGAACATGTTTCGCCTTGTCGATAACTATTCAAATGGTCCGTGTATTATGACCCATCATATAACTATTCAAGTGGTCCCCTGTATTATGACCCATCATATAACTATTCAAGTGGTCCCCTGTATTATGGCTCACCATATGACTATTCAAGTGGTCCCCTGTATTATGACCCATCATATGACTATTCAAGTGGTCCCCTGTATTATGGTCCATCAGGTAACTACTGCCGGGGTCGTTGTGTATTGTGAGTCAGATCCCGACAATGATGGTCTTGTCGAGACGGGTGGGATTAACTTGGTGAGACCTGCCTGCACTCACTACACCGAAGTGGACCTGACGGAGAACCAGGAGAGGGCGACCACACTTCGGTGTATGCAGCGGGCGAGGTACTTTGAACAGTCCTGCCTCCATTTGCCTCCTCATTACCCGTGCGCTATACATAAAGGCCTGTCGTATAAATAGATGCCGCATGGCGCGTCTTGGGCGTTATCATTAGAACCAGATCAACATAGCGACACTTGCACCAGACTATGACCGACTCGATAGCAATGTCAATAGGACAGGAAGCTTGATATAACGACATTGTCAAAATGACACGCGTGACCTGACGACACTAGCGACACAGAACATAATTACCACAGAGGCAATAGTGCTAGGGAAACCCTAGCGATAATTAAATGGTACCGTAGCTTCAAACGTTTCCCGTCTCTCTAATGATTGTGTGACACGTACAGTATAAGTAGTCAGTGTTCGACCCATCAGCGCTGTATCTTCTCAAACAACTAAACTTTGCATATCTTAATTGCCGAGGACATGTACCTTGATAGCACACGTGCCAATTACGTTTACTTCTTCTAAAACATTTGCTTCGAGCGTATTGTTAACGCAGTAACTTTTATTTATAAAATGGTAAGAAGTCAAAATATTGGTATAACATATATAACTTTTTTTCATAACTACGTTGAGCGAATGATACTGGCTATTTACGGTCGATTGGTAACGTGTCCCGTATATCTGTGTGACACACCGTGTAATTACTATAGTATAGTCTCCGGTGGAGTGACCCACCATGTTGAAGGCGGTAGCGAAGTATCAGACATGACATAACGGCAGTAGGTAGCGTTATGACCAGCACAACATGACATAACGGCAGTAGGCAGCGTTATGACCAGTACGACAAGGATGTCGGGAATGTTGGGAGAAATCTGGCGTGACGAAAGTAGCCGTAGGAGAAACCAGCGAGACAACAACAGCACGGGCAGTAGATTGAGCGATCACTGTTTAGCACAACTAATGTATGACGTGAATATAGTAACATTGTGATGGATTGACATGAAAATAGTAGCAGTAAGACACGCCTGTCAGTAAGGATATAACAGCTGCCCGTAACACTGTGTGGCACCGAAGCCTTTGTACATAATCACTAAATGCATCCACATCTAGATTATAAAATAATTCGATTTTCTGTCTGTCTGTCTGTCTGTCTGTCTGTCTGTCTGTGTGTCTGTCTGTCTGTCTGTCTGTCTGTCTGTCTGTCTGTCTGTCTGTCTGTCTGTCTGTATCTTTGTGGACCCATATCTCCGTTAGTTTTGTACGTTTTGGGCTAAACATTTATGTGCGATCTAGCAGGCCCATTGGTGTGGCTCGTGGATTTAGATTGTTTTTAAATTCGTCCTATGGTTGGATATCTTGGGGGGGTCACAATTAAACAATTGTATTTATCTCCGTTAGTTTTGCATGTATGGGGCTGACATTTTGTTTGCTATCTATTCGGCCAATGTCGGGGTGTTTCGTATATTTATATTTTTTTTCGAAATTCGCCCAGCTGATGGGTATCTTGGGGAGTCACAATTTTTTTAATAGCACTTATCTCCGCCTGTTTTAACAAGATTTAACAAGATTGCCATCCAGAAAATTACTCTGGATGGCAGTTGGACAAGGAAGCCTTTTGGCTTATCGAGAGTCCAATACTTTTTATCTACATGTATCCCGCCTTTTTAAGGTGTGTGTCGATTTTATTTTTAAACATAAGTTTTGTGTGTACGGGGCAGACATTTTGTTTGCAATCTAGCTGTGGTCGTTCGTAGATTTATATATTTTTTTAATTCGTCCGGGACGATGAGAATTTTTTCCCCGGGCAACTCGACTAGTTGTATATAATCACAATAGTGCAACAATGCTCCAGAGTGAGATTAGGCACTTGCATGAAAGACACCAAACCACAGAAAACACAGTCTTACTGTCTAGCAACACAATGGAGACCAGACTGGCATTCGAAGCCAACCTCACCACTTACGTTCATCTCAGTGCTGGGTACGACATCCCTTGGAAGATGTAATCTAAGTTAAGCCGCCTGCGGGTGGAAGCTGGCCAGGTTACAGCCTGCGTGTTCAACTGGGAACTTTCGGAACGTGCAGGGCAGCAAGCGTCAGTTCATATCATCAACGCCTGCACATTCTACGGTGCTCCAAACGAAGAAACTGCGCGCGTTACGATACAAACAACCTGTTTCCTCGTGAAATACATATTTAAACACCAACACATAGTTAATTATAACACATTTGGGTGGTTAATATGTTACAATATGTGTGTGTGTGTGTGTGTGTGTGTGTGTGTGTGTGTGTGTGTGTGTGTGTGTGTGTGTGTGTGTGTGTGTGTGTGTGTGTGTGTGTGTGTGTGTGTGTGTGTGTGTGTGTGTGTGTGTGTGTGTGTGTGTGTGTGTGTGTGTGTGTGTGTGTGTGTGTGTGTGTGTGTGTGTGTGTGTGTGTGTGTGTGTGTGTGTGTGTGTGTGTGTAGTTTATACTATATATCATGATTTTACGATAAGCAAACGAACAAGCTGTCTTTAAAGACTAATGAATGATATAGACAAACAGACGGAGAGCTTAAAGGAAATAAAAATAAGGCATTAGCTAAAATCCTTTTTCCATGTGTACACAAAGTTTAACATTGTATGTAACATTTGACAACATTAAACAAATACAACAAAATACATTTGTAACATAAATTCGACTTTAAGCCCGTCTCTGAAGCGATTCCCGCGGAAAATAAAATTGTAATGAGCTAGGCGAACTCGTGGTATCGTGACGTCACTTATGACACACACTCGCATCAGGCCGACCCTTTCCATGCATTCAGAGCATGTTTACGAAACGAGCGTCAGAATGAGTTATTGTGCAAAAGTCCGACGTAATACAAACACTAGTCATCATAGAAAAACAAACATTTATCTTACGGTTCCACATGAATCAAATTTTATTCAAAACAACGAATGCGAATGGGCCTACAAGTCGACTAGGTTTCGCCGAGCTTGGGCTCGTTTTCAGAATAATTATATCGAATGCAACCAACGAGAGATAATCTACACCAATAAACATATATAGCAAACATATATTGTATCCAGCTACATAAAGTAACGTGTATAATCTCATAATATCATTAGAATATCGATATATGAAGGAGTTGTACAATTTATCATAACAACTTAAATCAGTCAGAGAGTTTACGATGGTCCCGCTAGCTCAGTGGGTAGGCGCCTTGGTTACTTGTCATTTATTTTACAATCGGGCGACGCCGGTTCAATCCTGACAGCATGCAAACCTTTGATTTTCTTTACACTTTTTTGTTTATGTTTTCACGAAGTACTATACAAAAAATCATGTTATACTATAATATACTGTTTATAAATAATTGTTATTTTTGTAGTAATTATTTATTCACAAAAAAAATGAAAATATGGTCATTTATATAACGATATTTCTAAATTGTATTTATCCAGACAGATCTCAATCTGTTTTC